>CAUYPK010141515.1:0-11151 GCA_963574355.1 Loris lydekkerianus | reverse complement strand
GCAGACATATTCCGCCTTCTAGAAATAGTCGGAGAGGTAAAAAGACTAACATGTTTTTTCACGTACCGCGATCGGCTTTTTTTTTTTTTTTTTTTTTTTTTTTTTTTGAGACAGGGTCTTGTTCTGTTGTTTGGGCTAGCGTAACTGGCCTTGTCATAGCTCACAGCAACCTCAAACTCCTGGGCTTGAGCAATCCTCCTGCCACAGCCTCCCAAATAGCTAAAATTATAGCCCCACCACTTCCAGCTAATTTTTTTTATTTTGTGTGGAGACTAGTTCTCTCAGGCTGGTCTTCAACTCCTGCTTCAAGTGATCCTTCTGCCTCAACTTTCCAAAGGCTAAAATTACAAGCACATGTCCCCATACCCAGCCACAGTTAGCAATTTTTGAAACTTTTTCTAGTGCAAAACCATACACACACACACACACACAAGCATGTGTATACAAACATGCCCAATAAAAAGAAATACAGAGGAAACGGTACTACGAATTAGGTAATTTAGTAGGTGGCTTGACTTTTTTAGGCTACTGGGTTTCCATTTTCTCAACTAGAGCATGTCAATAACCCCCTAGTGATCCAGTTAAAGAGAGAATAAATGTGCTATGCAAAAACAAAACCAAAACAAACAAACAAAAAAACCAAGCTTCTTTAGCTATCTTGATCTAACCCTGTGGGAACTATGTTCCCCTGAATGCAGATGCAATTTCAATCAATACCCTAACCTTTAAATAATTCGACTTGATATTTGATAAATTGTGCACACGTGTGGGCAGGTGAACGCACACACACATATGAACGCAGAAGCGTGCTCTTCATATGTGAAGACAAAACTATTCACTCGAATTGCTCCTGCTGTGTGCAGATATCAGTTGAAAGGGCCACTGAGAGGCCAACAGCCCCATCCTCATGAAAATACCATCTCTTCATCTGCAGCCACAGTTGCTACTGTTCAGTGCCTAAAAGAGGCAGAATTATCCATAGAAGAAGCTTCAGCAAACCTCAGCTATAGGACTTAGAGTCCTGAGAAATAAGTCTTCACCTTGTCAAAATGATATTTGGGAAGTTGGTGGATGGGAAGGAAGCTCGTTTCACACAACCTGTTGGGTAAACTATAATTATTTTAAGTATTAGTAATAATTGATGCAAAACAATCCTATCTTTGTAGACCAGACAAAATAAGGCTAAAAATTAATTTCACTGGTAATCAAATAGCTGGTTTATCTATGAATTTTGTTACTGCATTGTCTGAAAAAAAAAAAAAAAAAAAAACCTGAAAAATCTGTGACCCATTCTGAAAACGCTTAGGGATAAATTTAAGGTTTCCAGCAACTGAACTTATCTGTAAAGTTTGTTATAACTCCAAAGTTTACACTGGCTTCTTCCGGAAGATTGGACTGTGTAAATTGCATAGAGATGAAGAAAGAAGCATTGTTCCTCACCAAAAATGAGCTCAGTTTTAAAGAAACTAGTTCTAAATTTGAATTATTCTATTTGATGGATGTTACCTACCACAAAAAGATAGTGTGAAGTATGACAATTGCAGATCGTACATACTCTCTGTCAAAATATTTCTCAGATTCTTTCTGCTAAATAGCCATTTTTGGTCTGCTCTGTGTTCCCATTCTGTGCAGGAACTGTGTTTCCTGTGCTTTAAAATGTGAAAGTTAAAAATGTGAAGAATGTTTTCAGGTCAGCGCATTTAACTGAATTTTAAACTTCTACTTTTATTTCTGTTTTCAATATAGGGAATAACAATAAGTATTAACCAGTTTACATAATACATATTCAATGAATATTGTCTGTCCATTTTATAAGTCTAAATAAATATTCTTTATATAGTTAAGTATATTGGGGTGTGTGTGTATATATATATATATATATATATATATATATATATATAGAGAGAGAGAGAGAGAGAGAGAGAGAGAGAGAGAGAGAGAAGGGGTCTTTATGAAGAGCAGTCTTGAAAATTAGGAAAAAGAAAAACACAAAATTACTGCTTTAGAAATATTTCAAGATCTTCCAGCAAAAAATTAAAATACTTAACATTACAAGTTGCCGTGGTTTCATGAAAGAAGACCCAGGGAAATTTTGAAAAACAAGAGAATGCTCTAATTTTATTACCTATCAAAACATGTTATAAATCTACCATAAAGAAAACAGCATGGTATGGCAATTGTTTGTTTCTTCATTACAAATGCCTTTGATTTTTAGTTGGAATCTTCATTCTCTATTTTCCATATCTTCCTCATGGTTTTTTCGTTTTTTGCTGCAGTTTTTCCTCATGAAAAGAAAACTCTTTGGGGAATCCACTAAAAATAATGCAGGATGGGTAGAGGGAGGGTGATTGGTGGGGCCACACCTATGGTGCATCTTAAAAGGGTAAATGTGAAATATACTAAATGTAGAATATAAATGTCTTAACACAATAACTAAGAAAATGCCATGAAGGCTATGTCAACCAGTTTGATGAAAATATTTCAAATTGTATATAAAACCAGCACATTGTACCCCACCATTGCATTAATGTACACAGCTACAATTTAATAATAATAATAAAAAAAATGCACTCTACTTCTGTGAATGTCTAGCCTCAGCAATTACTTTTTCCTGCCATTGATGTAGAATTAACATCTTGACATTCGTAGAGTACAAACAACATAATTGATTTTCTAAACACAGTACACAAGTCCCTATGAAATATCAAAAGTGTTAAGGTAGCAATTCATCAACTCTGCGAGCATCAACCAGAAATCATGGTTCCTACATGGTTAGAGCAACAATTAGACGTCATCTGCCATAGCAGATGAACTGCTCCTGACAGCCAGTTAACCATCCTTCACATCATATAATTAAGCATGCGTTCATCTCATTCTTCTTATAGAATGTTGCCATCTCTCAATTTTTATAAGTAATGCCATTAAAACCAAAAATAATCATAATCAAAGATGTTTGTTCCACACCCAATTCTCTTATCTCTAGGCCTCTGCACATGTTGTTCCTTCTGACTGGACTATCCCAACAGCATCCCCGGCCACCCTACCACCTTGTCCTTACTACTGCTTAATCAGTGTTTGAATTTCTTTTCAAGAACACATAATTTACCCCACCATGTGAATATGGTTTAATTTCACAATTTTTCTTCATTCTCAATGCAGACACAACTTTCTTCAAAGGTGTCCCTGTCTGTCAAAAATTATATTAATTGTTAGGTAAAAGCTCACTCCTCTCTTAGTGGGTTGCACTGACATTTACCCTAGTCCTTGTTACAAGACCATGTAACACCCTCTTTGTTTCTCTCTGTCCCCCTCCAGGCGCTCTCAGCACCCAGAACCATAGTGCACCATATTGCATATCTGCAATGCATGTTTTAACTTCTTTGGGAATATAATTATATTAAAAACTATCCTTGACACTAAGGGTACTTAAAAAATAGACAAGATATGCACAGACTTCTCAAATCTACCTACTTTTTTCTATTTCCAAAACCATAACTGGGCCACCATCACCTTGCATGGGGACTCTAAGTACCCTGCTTATTCACATCCCCATTTTCCATCCTGTTCACATTCGTGTTCTAGAATGCAAGTTAAATCTGGAATGCATCATATCATTCACCTGATGAAACTCTTCATTGCCTGTCCACTGCACTTGGGATAAAATATCAAGTCCTAAACATGACTCATAAGGTTTGGGGGATGTGGCCGTCACTTACCTCTGCGGCTCTGTCTCTCTCAGCTAGATCTCACGTTCATCATGTGTGTTCCCACTTCAAATCTTCCTTCTTCAACTGAGATGTTCTCTGTCCTTTGTCCGTCCTACCACCATTTACATAACCACACTATACCTGGACAAGTCATTCTTGCCCATGAGGTCTCAGAAACCACCCTCTTCCCCAATATAAAAAAGAATTCTTACTTGTTACTTTCATAGAACAACACATTTTCCCTTTAAGGCATTTTTCCTATTGTAACTTACTCCATTCATTTTGTGATTGCATTCCCTTAGTAAATTATAAGCCCCATGAGGGTGGGAATCACCCCTATTTTCCCCAGTGTATATATGCCCAGTGGACATAAGCTTTGCATGAACGAGTAATAAAAGTGGCAAATGCAGAAGGAATTGTGAAGGAAGAGTGACGACTGAGAGTCAGCCCTCTCCTGCCGGAGGAGCTAGACTATGAGTTGCACTATCAAAGGTGGAGTAGATTTAAGAGTATATTTCCAGATGTTAAAATTTTGTGTAACATTTTTTTTCATGTAAACTTCTCATAGAATGTTGCCAGCTCTCAGTTTTTAGAAGTAACGCCATTAAAACCAAGAATAATTTCACCTGGAATTATCATAATTTGATATTTAGAGAGGTATGTTTTAACACTAAAAGAGATTTTTTTAAACAACTCAAAATAAAGGAAAAAATTTTAAACCAGATGAATTTAACCTATGAGATATAACTAATGTGTGTGTGTGTGTGTGTGTGTGTGTGTGTGTGTGTGTGTGTGTGTGTGTGTGTTTCTTTGTTTCCCTTCAGAAAATTTCAGCCCAACCCGGCTCTGGTCCATGAGCCCTCAGTAACCACTAAACTGGGCAAGAGGAGGGACGTGGAGAGAAGCTCAGGTTGAGGCAGACCCAAGGTCCCAAGATGCTCCAGACACATTCTGAAAGCAATAAGCAGCCGGCATGCAGGTGTGGAGAGGAGGAAACGTTAACTAAACAGTAGAAAAAAATGCTTGGATGCCTGGATGATTTGACAAAAGTGCTTTCTCCCATTATGTTCGGCTCACAGGCTGAAGTCCCAGCATTTCAGTGGGAGGTGACACCAACGAAGAAGGAGGAAGAACAGCTACTTAACTGATCATCAGGAATGTCCTGAGCACATTACCTGCCTGCACTGTGCCAGGCCTGGATGGGCGCAGGGAGGAAGCTGGAGAAATGCCTGGTGAGCTTCCTTCACAGGACTGGAGGACGGATCAGACAAGAGGCCGTGAAACTGCCACGTGCTGCATTCAACGCATCCAAGAGGCTGGAAGTAGACACAGCGTGCTGAAGTTTATGATTGCAGAGGAGAAATTAAAGGCCATACAACAGCAAGTGGAAATGATCCCGGTTCTCGGCTCCTCCTACCTGAGTGTGCCTACACCCATCCAGCCCTGGGCTTCTGGCGAGAAAGGAGAGCCACAGGAACACAGCAGAGCCAGGGGAAGATCTTTGATATTTTTTCTCCTCCTTGCTCCATGCACAACAGAGCTACAAAGTGTAGAATTATCCAATGCATTTTCACCTCCTTTTGGACAGGTCAGCCAGCCTCAGCCCCACCCCTCAATGCAAGACTGATTATCACAAGTTTCATCATCCCACAGAAAGCAGGATGATGGAACTGCCACCTACACCCCATTTCAGAATTGGAAAACAAAGAAAGGAGGAGCAGATCAGTTGGAAATAAGATAATGGATCCAACCTAAAGACAAGACTGAAATTTGAGCTGACCAGCCTAGACTATTCAACTGATTAGTGTCTACTATAAACTTTATGACTCTGTGTGGAGTGTCACCTGTCAGACAAAACTTCCTTTATCCTGGCAAGTCTGTAATACTAGGACTAAAGATGGACCTCCCTCTATTCTTCTATCTTTTTCTCTAAATTAATTCTATTTTATTTATCCATTTAATGTCAATAGATGCAGGGGGTACCAGTGTCTTTTGTTACTCAGATGAATTGTATTACATAATGCTGAAGTCAAGGCTTTTATTAATGGTATGCCTGTCCCCAGAGTAGCGTACATTGTACTTAATAGGTAATATTTCGTCACTCCCCTCTTCTTTGTCTCCAGTGTGTACACCTGTACAACCATGTATGCCCGTTATATTTTAAACAAACCTGCACTTTCAGAGCGTTCTAATTACAAGAACTCTGGGGTATGCAGTGAGTAGGTGCTGCTATTTGTGAATTTTGAATGTGCATAGTTGACTGTGATGCTGAGACATAGAGGGGGCTAGTCTGGAGTTGGTCCTGAGGTCACAGACGCTCCCTCCATCAAGCCCTGCTCCTGGACCCTTCCCCACGTGTGGGTTGCTTCGGCAGCCACTCAGAGGTAAGTCCTCTTGTACAGCAAAGTCCTTTGTAATTGTGGATTTCTACCCCTCAGTTCGTTCTTTGCCTTGATTCAGAAATCAGAATGTTGAAGGTTCCTTAACCAGTACATACCTACTCTACTGTGAGCAGGAGAAGGCTTGGCTTTCTGTCCACTGCTCCATCTTCTCTGACCTACAGCTTGCTTCATTTCCAACCCATGACAATGAGGACGACGGCCTCACTTGGCCTTCCTTGGAAGAAGGCACCATAAAAATACAAGGCCCTGCTTACCTGCTAGTTTTTGTTCACTAGTTTCCCTAGCCTCTAAAAATCCTATTCCAATAATGCAAGCCTATGTATTTTAGGTTTAAACTTTTCTTTTCATACAAACTTCAAAACCATCTTCTCACTCCATGTGCACCGAGTGTAGCCACCAGGGAGACTGTCCTGACGTCCAGCCTTTTTTCACATTCATGCTAGTTTGAGTTGACAAGTCTTATAAGATAAAGTAATAACAAATAGCATAAAATATTTCAAGAAGTTTCCCATGGAACTAGAAAGAAAAACTACAGAAAACTTAAATGCCACTAATTGGGGAATGGTTGGGTAGATGGGGTCTCCATTCTGTGGAGTCTCCCTGTGCAGCCGCTATGAGTCTGTACCTACCCGTGGGGAGATTCATAATGTTATTATGGTTAAAATGAAACCAAGTTTCAAAGAAATGTGTACAATATGGCATCATTTTTGTAAAAAAAAAAAAAAAAAAGAGAGAGAAAGATGTGCATAGGTACATTTGTACACGCTGGTATGAGTAAAAAGAAAGGGTTAGAAGAAATCACACCAAGCATTTGTAAGGTTGGCCTCACTGAAATGGAAATACCTGGGTACTGTGTTCACATCACCACCAATGTGTATTGCATTTAATTATAAAAGAATATAATAAATACAATCTAAAAGGAAAATAGTTGTCATATTTCAAATCTATAATAAAATCTCAAAGCAAAAGAATTTGGCTGATTTAGAAATGTGAATTTTGATTGCTCTATTGGTAACATCCCAAATGGATGGAAGCAACCTTAAATTTTATGCCAATTTTGATCTTGAATATTCTTGCAGATGATTGAACGCTGCATTTTTCAATGCAAAGAAAAGAATTTTGATACCAACTAAGCATTTCCCATCTCCTAGTCTCAGGTACTTTTCTCTATGACAGGAAAAGTCAGAAGCTTGTAAATCAGAATCAGGATGTCTGAGAAAATTCCTGTTCTTGGTTTTCTCTGCCAATTATCTGTCCACTGACAAAGAATTAAAAGTAGTATAAGTGATGTGACATTTTAAGTGCAAGAAAAATAACAGGCAAGCCTGTAGTGAGTTGCCAGGTGCACAGCTACTTAGCACCGTGACAGCCTTGTCAAGAAGTGAAGCTATGACATCAAGTTTTGCTATAAGATTCTTCTTTTCTACAGACTTCTTATTCCTACAAATTACTCTGTGATACTTTTCCCTCTTCTACTTCACAACCTAAACTCCATGCACACCTCAATTTCCCATCCTTCTGTCCCAACACATAAACGCAAAAACTTCCTCCCTAACCAAACTATAAACATTTGTTTGCAAAGATGAAACAATATTCTCTAAATTTTTCAGCAATGATGTGGGGTATTCTGTAGTTACAAAATTATCCCCTCCTGGAACTCTGAGACTTACAGGCACTGGATCACAGTAAAGCAAATTTAATCATACCCAAGCTAAATGAGATCTCCACCGATCCAATTTTTAATTTAACGTCACCTTGCCCTATTCCAGAAAACTCCTCTGGTATTTTCCCTTTATGGGCCAGGATGATCACATGTGACTGTATGCAAAAATCTTTTACAACATTACATTGTCATATGACCCACCCTTTATTCAGTTACTTTTTTAACCTCCCATCACTCACCTAGTCTTTTCTTTTTCCTGCCTTCCCTTTTTTCATTTCTTTTTTTTAAAAATTTTAAAATAGTTAGTGACTACAAATGTTTTATGGTACATGGATCATGTTTGTAATGCTTGAGTCCTGGCTATAGGGATAGCCATCACCCAAAGGTAGGTTTTTGTCCCTTCCCTCCTCCCCCATGCCACCTGATTTCCGCGGAGTTTTACTTCATACATCTGTGCTTATCGCTTAGTTCCAATTTAACAGTGAGGACATTATTTTCTCCTGTGCACCTCACAATTCATTCTCTTACTAAGGTCTCTGCTTCTGGCCACCCCTTCTCTCTGAGGCAGCACCTTCTTTGTCTCAAAATCAACATCCTCTTACAGGCCAGGCCAGGTTCAGGGATAACAACAAAGCCCGATGTTGTGGCAGAGGGAGCCCTCACACACACAAAGGGGTATGCTTGCTCATGGGAAAGGCTATGGCAAAGTTAGTGGATTTTAATTTGATTTATGTTAGAAGGAAGGGTGGGGAAGAGTTTATAATATGGACTCATATATTTCTTTACCAAAGGTTCCTACCAAAATACTTGGAGACATTATCATAACATGGTATTCATTCACTTACACACTATTTTTTAAAACAACTTTCAAGAATTTAATATAAAGGTATCCCCAGTGCAATAAACAAACAAATAATAAAATAATTATAGCTATTCCAGAGATCCTTATAGGTGTTAGAGAGGGAAGCAGAGGAGAAATTGCTGAGCTGATGAGGCGCTGGGCCTGTAGAATGTGGGTGAGACTGGGAGTCAGTGGAACTCCTCTGCTGTGTCCCCCCAAACACCCCCCGACTCACCCTGAGGTAAAGCCTTAGATAGACACTCAACATTGATAAGGATCTGAAACAGGGAACTGGGGAAGCCACAGCTCTTGCTCTTGGGGTGTTTCTGATACAGATCAAAGGACTCCCTCCTTGAACCTGGGCCAATTCTAAAACATACAAAAATAGAATCTTCTTTGATCTTCATGTTTTTTAATGACAAAAAGTACTATTTTTTTCTGAGTAGCTATGTTAGCTACATTTATGTATACTTTGAATATAGTCTTTATTACCAGTTCTTCTTTAATTGAAGAATTATTATTACTTTCATTCATAACTTTAGATTATATATATAAAGACAGAAATAAAATGTATTTTTAAAAATCTTAAGGGAGTAATTATTTATATAAGTCATGGTGATAACTGGTTTAAAAAAAAAATACTACACTCCTATGTCACAGATGCAAGAAACATGTGAATTCTAGAAAAAATAAAATGTATTTGGTGAACAGCTCCTGGCTCTGTGGGCCAATCTCAGCCAATTAGAGGCTATTCATTAAGGCCCCCAAAGTGTTGCCTGGGTAGCAGATTAATAACGGCACAGACCTCTTTCAGGTTTCATGACAGGGCCTATTCTTTGCCAAATGTATCACATTTGAAAGTTTGTAGCTTGTTAAGTGTATTCATTATGGGAAAAATAATTATAATTTCCTAAGTTTTAGGAATTATTTCTTTGAAATTCTCTATAATCTCCAATAAGATAATTTCCCAGTACCTTTAGAATATAAAATAATAGTCCAAATTCACTAACCAGAGACTTTTTAGAAATATTTGCAATCCATGTGTTAGCTAGTGATTTGATAAATTTGAAATATTAGTCATTATTACAGCTATCATTTATATTCTTCTACTTTCTGAATTTCCCCCGTTTCCTGTCTTCTGTCTTTCTTTCGACAAAATCAGGGAAGGTCTGGGACAAAGCAAGAGAGAGGCTGGAATTGAGTTAGCTTCAATTCAACTCCTTTCTTTTTGTTTGCCTCCATCCTCTCTTCTATTTCCTCCATGGCTTCCTATCTTCTCTCTGTCTCCCCTCCCCACTGAGGTTATCCTCGCTACCAAATGTAACATGCCCCTACTCCCTGTAAGCTGTCATAGCACATGTGTCACATGATTTCTCTGCCCTCCAGGAGCCGTAGCTTCATCAGGAAACCACATATTTACACATGTCCTTCATGCCCTCAATTCCACCACCCTCCAACTATTTAATGAGCACTTACTGTATGTCAGGCTCTGTCCCAGGTGATTAAAAAAACAGGGTTGCCCCTAACAACAACCACCAAAATAATGTAGCTAGCATGCCAAACTAGAATCCCAAAACAAGTCATAAGTCAGATGAGTAATGGAAATTCAAACTAACAAACAAACAAAAAAACACTAACTTCAAACTGATGGGATCACCAAACGGAACATAAACATTGGAAAATGGAGGCCTACCAACACAGATACTGAAATCTGACATATAAATTTATCATATGTCAGATAGCAAACATATTGTTGTGGTTGATTTGGAGATGTGAACAAAGAACTGTATCCAGAGGACTATGGTTATAATTCCTAATGCTACTTTCTTCACTGGGAGTAAAAGCAATTAGAAATTAAAATTTTCATCACAGATGTATTATTTGTCCCTAAAATTCTCAGCAATTTTGCTCAATTTCATTTATTTGTCCTTTAAAAATACTATTTGTTGCACTTTGAAAAATTATTGTGAAAGGGACACAAGAGCATCATTTTCAAGAGTGTGTAGTACAACCAAACTAAAGGCCCTGCTTTGTAAGAATTAAAAGACCCCAAAAAGGAACTCATACTGTAACAATCCTCATGACATTTTTCTTTCTCACAGATAGATGGAAGACTGTGTTAAAAACCACATTCATAAATATCACCAGACCTGTTCACACTTGACCCGTGAGTATATTGCTTGACACGATGCTTCAGATGTAAAGATAAGTTAGTTTGTTTTCTAAATTCTGATTCGGCTTTCTTCCGATATTTTTAAGAGTCTTTATGCAGTTTTTGATCTAATTATTTACCAAGTAGAAATTAGAGAGAATTCACTCTGGATAAAGTCCATTTTAATGTAATGTTGCAGTCTTTAGCACATCCTAATGTTTGTCATCTGTTGCTCTTGCTGTGCATTGAAAGGTTTGGATATGATGCCCTTTAAAAAGGAAAAAAAAAAAAAAAAAAAAAAAAAAAACCCAAATTATTGTGTAATGCAGAACAGGTAATTGTCAATCAAAAAGAAAAACTTAAAGTTTTTGCAAAAAAAAAAACCC
>CAUYPK010141511.1:0-17583 GCA_963574355.1 Loris lydekkerianus | reverse complement strand
TCTTTTAAATTAAAGAGAAAGAACTAAAACTATTTCCACTGTTACTATATTTTTTTAATTTTTTTTTATTGTTAAATCATAGCTGTGTACATTAGTGCAATCGCCTGTACCCATTCTAAGATACACCATAGATGTGGCCCCACCCATTACCCTCCCTCCACCAAAACCTCCCCCCCTCCCTTCCTCTTCCTTGGCCCTTTACCCATAGTCTTGTGCTATAGTTGGGTTATAGCCTGCATGTGAAAGCTATAATTTAGCTTCATAGTAGAGCTGAGTACATTGGATACTTTTTCTTCCATTCCTGAGATACTTTGCTAAGAAGAATATTTTCCAGCTCCATCCATGTACACATGAAAGAGGTAAAGTCTCCATCTTTCTTTAAGGCTGCATAATCTTTTATGTCTCCTTGATTCTGCTCTGGCTGACAGTGTGAAAACAGCCAAAGGCAACGTGTAAACAAATGAGTGCTTTAATAAAACTTTATTATGGACATTAAGATGTGAATTCCATAAGATTTGAATGTGTCAAAAAATAATATTTGTACTTTTTTTTCCTTCTTGCCAACCATTTACAAATGTAAAATCCATTCTTGGCTCCCAGGTGAGAAAAAAAGGGCCACGGGCTGAATTTGATTCTTGGATCAGAGTTTGCTAACTCTGCTCCAGGATCCCGAAGTTTTAAGTTCAAGTTTGTGAATTGGATCTTTCAGAATGATAGGCTCCCCTTGGCTGTCTCTCAGTGTAGTGACAGCTGTTGTTACCACTTAACTATCATCTCATGTGAATAAAGGTGTTTTTCTTTAGCTTGAATCTTATCTTTTGTTATTTCAGAAAAGGCTCATTAAACTCATTGAATTTAGAAGAGAGTCTTAATTATGTGTGACTCAGGCATTGGGGAGAATATGCATAACCAGCCCAAATTAAACTACCCTGAAATCATGTCTTTCTATGTTAAAAAAGAGATTCTTTTTCAGGTAAAATTCAAAATGGTTTAAAAAGCAATGAATATGATTTAAATGATTGTTTATTCAGGTAATGAATATATAAACAAATGCTAAATGATTTTGAAAACTATTGGTGACAAAAGAAAATGCACTATTTCTAACGTAAGTTGGAATAAATCAGAGTACAAATGCTGCATTTGTGTGTATATCTGTATCTTATATAACAGAAAGATATAAATTAAAATGTTAACAATATTTATGGAGATGGCGGAACTAATTACTTCTTTAGGCTTTTTCTACTTTTTGAATATTTTCCAAAATGTGGATTGCTTTTATAATTAGAAAGAAAAACCCCAAACCAATGTCCAATGTCCAAGAATATCTTTGCTCTCAACTTTTAAAAGTCTATGAAGTAACCCGTGCCTTTGTAGCAATCCTGGACAAGGGATCATGAAATAGTCTGCATGATTCATTGACCTCTAGCAGGCTTTGCGATAGCATTAAAGATAACCTCCACTGAACTCATAAAAATAATTACCTGAAAGTTGTACAAATTCAGCATTTTTATGACATGCAAATAAAGAAAAGGAAGAAACAAAATGCAAGATAGCACCAGTGAGAGCTCATAAAAGGCACAGCAGTAATCATATCTTAAAAGAAATGATGGATGCTACTAAGTTCTGTAACATTTTGGCAGGTCAACAGAATTAAACGAGAAAGAGCCAATCACCCTGTTTGCCTCCAACAGAGAGCAAACAATGCACTAACTACTCATTGGCATCAAAATCTTATTTATATTTATGACCTAAGGGTTTTTTTGTTTTTTTGTTTGTTTTTAATGAAGCTGGCCTTCCTCTTCACTTGTAAATTTCCTAAATAATTAGCAAAGAGTGAACAATTGAACTTTCATTTATGGGGACAAAGTAACCAAAAAGGGTCCTTCCATGTATTGTTTTGTGAATTTTTTATTTGAACTTTATAAAGAAAGTCAACCCATGATTCCTACCTATATACTTATTCCTATTACACACTGGACACTGCCAGGAAGAGATAAATGTAATACTTTATTTTCTTCTTAATTAGAAAAAGAAAAAGATCTTAAAAGGAGCTCTGAGAAGGATGTTGTATTGAAGATATAAGTGCCTGGTTTTAAATCATCAAGCATCAAAGTATATTTATTTATGTGGTTCACTGTTTTGAAGACAAATAAGTATGAGACTCAAAAAACTAGTGATATCTCAGAAGTAGAATAAAGGCATTATAGGCATTTGACGCATTTTGGCTTAAAAGTTTAAAACTTGATCATTAGATTTGGCATGTTGATAATTTTAGATGAAAAAATAGTAATAGAAATATGTCTGAGAGAGGCATCTTCCCCTCTCTCTTTTTCTGACTCTATCCTGGTAGAAACCTGGTTCCCAAGTAATTTACTTGACTGACGGACTTGTAAGGAAGAAGAAATTATAGCTGCAGGACCCATCTACTTTACTTCACCTTATCAATTGCACTCACCAATTTATGGTCTTAGCACTTTCCGCAGTCTGACAAGAATCAAGACTATTCTGGGGCTTTTTGAGTACTCCCGTCTCTTGGGTTGGTGACATTCTATCTTGACAACCCAGATCAAGTCACCAGGTACCACCCACAGGCGATTGATAGCTTTTCAGCAGTTCTAGGTGAATGGAGAGGGAACAAGATATGGAACTTCAAAGTTTTCTACTTGGCTATTATGACTCCTAAGTTTAACAGTCAAAACTCATCTACAAAGGCTCAGCTCTTCCTCACTAACTGTTGGTTAAATGCGTTTAATAAATGAGAGAGGTGCATGGTATGCTCTTGTCCCCTCCTATATTATATATAAGATCTATATATCATATATATGATTATATATATATTATATAATATATAATTTTAAGCCCAGATCTTCCCCATTCTGAGCCCTACCTTCTCTTCAATACACCAAAAGATGTCTTTTGGAAGTCAGGCTGACAGGAACAAGAGTGAAGGGGTGTGAATAAACACAAAAGATCAGAATGACAAAGCTTCCTTCCTGGAAAGGATGGTTGGGATGAAGCAGCAAATGCAAGAAAAATTTTGAAGTTTTCTAAGAAAGGTTGTCAGATGAGACTCCATCTACACGGCAATCATTTATTAAACCTGAGATTATTTCCTGATTGCAAACATTTTCCATATTAATAATAGAAAATGAGAAAACTACAAATCACGAGCTCTGCAGCTCTGCAGAATCAACCAGAGCTAATTTCTGTCAACATTCTCATGTATTTTTTTCTAATTTCATCTTATTCCACAAATACACATATTTATATAGTTTTTACAAAATTAGAATTTTGCTTTTTATATTTTTTGAAATTTGATGTCTGAATTATATAATTCAGATAATTATATCACAGCCATAAGTCACCATAATTTACTTTCTATCATGTTGAAGTTAATTTTAATTTTCTTTTTAAATTATAAATGATGTCTAATTTTCATGTACCATATATAC
This sequence comes from Loris lydekkerianus, assembly GCA_963574355.1. NCBI lineage: Eukaryota > Metazoa > Chordata > Mammalia > Primates > Lorisidae > Loris > Loris lydekkerianus. Next base: position 14,131 of record CAUYPK010141511.1, on the reverse strand, counting down.
TCGAGTATAAGCTGAGTTTTTTCGGCACAAAATTTGTGCCAAGTTCGGGTTTTGCAGCATAAATTTTGTGCCGAAAAAAACTAAGCTTATACTCGAGTATATACGGTAAATCTTTTTGTTCATTGCTGATATTTCCCTTAAAACTTAATTTTTAAACAAAAATTTCAGCTTGGTTTCCTGCTCATGATATAGAAAATTTCAACCAAAATTTAAATCTTAGGCCAACCCAGGACTTGAAGCCCAGGTCAGACTCTTGGGGGGATAAACCAACACTGAGCAGAAGCTTGACTCAATCATTATCATCACTTTAACAAGCTAATCCCCTTCTGTATCAGAAAGAGAAGTGGCAGGGGCAGAGAGAGACTGAAGGAGATAGTGAGAAAGAGGGAAGATAGAAGAAGAGAGAGTAAAAGAAAGGAAGGAGAAAGCAAGAGAACACTGGTGGTTTACCTTTCTCATAGGACAGATGCAATGAAATGTCTCCAGGTGAAAAAATGTTTTGTTTTTGTTTTTGTTTTTTAAAGATTAACCTTTATGGTGGTCCTTATGATAAGTAGACAAATTCGACTTTGTCCAATTGGTTATTTTCTTTCTCAATACCCAGTAACATGCATGGATGGTGCACATATATCGCTCTGCTGATGCATTTCTCCATTTGGGAACATCACGCAGTGCAGTTTAACAGCTCTGTGGTTTTAGACAAGTCCTTTAACTTCTCCGAACCTCGGGGTCTACAGTGGTCAAAGCAACTAACAATGCAAACTGCTCGGATTGTGACTATTAAATTAGATCACATAGTATCAGACAATTACAGATAGCTCCTTTCTTTCTTCTTCCACCCTTATCCTGTTCACTGATGGCAAGAAATTTCTTCATTTTCTTTAGCAGGGGTCTTCTTTGTAAAATTCATTCATTTCATGAAGTTTTAAATCCCTGGGCACTGAAGTTCTGAAGGCAGTGTCTCTGCATTCCGGAGATCACAGTCTAGTGAAAAAAACAAGGAGGATAAGTGAATTAACATGTCAAGGGATAGAAGGTGGTGCAAAGTCATGTGTTGCCAAATAAAAAAGGACCATTGTAAAAGAGAAAATCAGAGAAATATCCCTTGATGTGGGTCTTACAAGACAAGTACATGCTTGCCAGGCAAGGCAAAGAAAGCAGGCACCCTTGGCAATCTTGACTCCTAGTCCTGTGGTAGACCTAAGAGCCCTTAACAGAAGCTAGAAGTTACTAAGAAATGCCACTTCCTCTGCACATCCTTTTCTGGTCCCTTGTACAGGAACCCTCTCTACGGCCTTAGTCTTTTAATTGTATCACATTTGTGGATTTCTTTGGCATTTACTACTTCCTGCTTTACATTAGAGATAATTGTATATATATTTTATTTTCATTACACCGCTAGAAAAATGAGGAACCATTTTATCCTGGTATTTCCCATGGTATCTTCAACTTGAAATTATATATATAGTAATATATATATTATATATCTTAAATATATACTGTATATTTATAAAGATATATGTATTTAAATGACATGTGTGTGTATAAAATTTTTTTTAAAGAAAGAAAGCCAATATATTTCACATTTGTTCTCTTTGGTATAGTGGGGTTCCTGATCTTCTTACTTAAAGAGTTCATCCTGAGAAGAAAAGTTTGTTTTATTTCATAGCTCACTGCATCCCCACCATCGGAGATATTTAGGGCTGGGTGCAGTGGCTCATGCCTTTAATCCTAACACTCTGGGAGGCTGAGGCCCGTGGACTGCTTGAGCTACTTAGTTCAAGACCAACCTGAGCAAGAGCAAGACTCCATCTTTAAAAGTAGCCAACCGCTGTGGTGGGCACCTAAAGTCCCAGCTACTCGAGAGGCTGAGGCAAAAGAATCACTTAATCCCAAGAGTTGGATGTTGTTGTGAGCTGTGACACCATACCACTGTACTGAGGGCAACAAAGTGAAACTGTCTCAAAAATAAATAAATAATAGATATTTAGCACCTCTCACTTCACCCATAAAAACCATCTGAGCAGGTTTTGATCCTACTGTTAGAAAAAAATAAATTTTTCCTAATACCATTGATACTTCTGGAACAGAAAAATAGAGCTATCCCCTCTTTACTGCCTACTCAATTGAGGCTCTCCTCAGGCAGAGTCTAGGTAGAGCCTGATAAAAGATTCCAAAAGACTGTGATTTGCTGAGTTCCCAGCAGAGATAGAGAGTGGCTGGGATCCTCCAAGGTTCTATAGTCAATTTAGGGACACTTTGTCCCTAGGTCTTTTGTGTTTAGATCCTCTTCAATCAATTAATGGACAACAGTTGGCTTTAAGTCAAACCTGCCAAGAAGAATGTTAATATTCACCTCATTATCTAGGTTATTATGGTTTGTAATAGAAGCACTACTATGTTACAATTCATAATGGCTTTCATTTATTGAACATCTACCATGGCCAGGCACTTTCCAAATACTTTGTCAATACTAACTAAATTAATATCTAAGGTAATTCAATGACTTTGTTACTATTAGCATTCTATTTAATAGATGATAGGATTGAAGCACAGAGAAATTAAGTATTTGTAACTTGCCCATGAATCACACCTGTTAAGTTATGCACCCCAAATTTAGACCATGAGTAATATTACTATAGAATCTGTGATTATGTCCTTTATGCCATCTCATTAATCCTTAACATAACTCAACTGGGAAGATACTATTGTCCTTATTATATAAAATGCAAACAGTTTAAGTGACTTGCCTATTCCATACATTGAAAAATGGTAGAGCTGGGATTTGTAGCTCAGTCTATACAACTCTATGGCCAAGGTGGGGGGCTCTAAGTTCTCCAGTCCTGTTCAAGGTTGAAAATGTATTCCATTATGACAATATGGCATTGTCTTCCTATTAGCTCTATCAGGAGATGGTTTCCTAGAATGTAGGGGAAAATAAATAAGGTGGTTTCCTAACACTACTATATGGTCTTTGAGACTTACTAAAACAGGATTTGATTACTCTATGAGTGAATTAATTTCAGGCTACTCAAGATATTAGGGATGTTTTCTACTGATCTTACTGCAGTGAACATTGTAGCCTCTTTACCACATTTGGTTATGGTTCGATCTTGGGACCATGGTTTAGGAGAGAGGGAGTCAAGAATCTAGGTCAAAGAGTGAAAAAAAAAATTTCCAAAGGGGCACTCATACAGTGCACAGTACCTTAAAATCACGACCTTCTTCTGACATCCTGAATTAATAGAAGTCGAAGACTAGAGAAGCCAAATATGCATTCATGCTCATAATCAAGGTACACACAGGCCAAGGCAAATAGACTTCTACTGTGGATCTGGCAGAGAAGTGGGGATGAAGGCTAATCCTGGTTGTGAAAGCAGAGGTTGTGTTCAGTCAGAAATGTGTGATAAATAAAAGTGCCAATCAATTGATAACTATGTAATCTATTGTTTATGGACTCTCAAGGGCACACCTTCTGGTTGGTTCATACTGTGACTGAGTTTTTTGTTTGTTTTTTGAGATAGTGTCTTGCTCTGTCAGCTTTATCCTAGTTTCCAGAAACATTAAACTCCTGGGCTCAAGCAATCTACTTCCTCGGCCTCCCAAGTACCTCTGACTACAGGTGTGCACCACCATGCCTACCCGGTAGTGGCTGTCTTTATACTCTACCAGATGTCATGCAGTCTTGAAAATGGCCTTATGAATTTTGAACATCATAGCAAATTTCTGCTTATTAATCTGAAGTATATATCATATATGTCTTTTTCCTTCAATTAAATATAGTCATGCTTCGCTTAATGACAAGAAAAGTGCTGAGAAATATATCATTAGGCCATTTTTGCATTGTACAAACATCATAGAATGTACTTACACAAACTCAGACAGTGTAGCCTACTCCACATCTAGGCTTTATGGTACAGCCTGTTGCTCTTTGGCTATAAGCCTATCCAACATATTACTGTATTGAATTTTGTAGGCAATTGTAACACAGTGCTAAGTATTTGCTTATCTAAACAGGTCGACACATTAAAAAAGGTACAGTAAAAATATGGTATCACAATCTCATGGGACCACCATCAAAACTTAGTTTAGCCTATTTTAAAACTAAGATCTCATATTGATTTGAAATTTCTTCTCCTCCCTCTCACCAACTAGTGCTAGAACTGACAAGACTCTGGGTGCTTGGATTAGAAGGAGGCAAGAGGGTGTTCTTTTCATGCTCAATCCTTTTCTCTTCTTGGTCAAATTCTTATGACATTCCTGATGTGACTTGGACCAGAAAGAATTGAAGGCATATTTGGCTTCCTCTGCCCTTGGTTGACCTTTTGGCATGAGAGGGAAGAAGTCAGGCAAGAAAGTGAAAGACAAAGGATTTCTCTAAATTGCTAGAGTAGTCAGATTGGGGCAGTCTTCCCTTCATCAGTTCTCTTTGGTAACCACACTCATGGTGTCTTCTTTCTCCTGGAGCTGGTCTAGCTTAACACCGAGGACCTCTCTCTAAAGATCCAGCCCACTCCTGGACATCTCTAGACATTCCTGTGGCTCTTGGATTGGCCCCTCTTATATCTCAGTGCTACCTCACATGGAGACACAGGAACTACAAAGTCCTCTTTGCACACTTTGAGGGTCAGGGCTCCCACCAAGTGGGTGGGGAGGAGGCTCTGTCTTCTTCCCAGGCACAAGACACATCAGTCTCAGAGACCGTACTTCCACAGGCTGATCTACTTGACTTCCTGGTAACGTTCTACCTCTTTTGACCAGTCCTAGACACATTCTCAATGGGAACCTCACTTAGAAATTCAAGCAGGTATGTGTCAAGGTCACACAATTTCCCCTCCTCATGATCCTCTTCTCTGTCCTGCAGTATTGGAAATGCTACAGTTTCTTAGCTCCAGCAAGCTCTGAGCTGAAGGGTGGGCATAAAGTCAGTTCCCCTTTCTTCAAGGGCTATTAATCTTTACAAATTATTCTCTGGAAGCTCTCCTGCTGAGCCCCTGCTAACTGGAATGGAGCAGAAATGGTCTGTCCCATGAAAGTGCACTCCTCAAAGAGTGAAGAGATTTTCTTCTCCATAATGAGCTTTGGAAGACTGGGAGTGAAGTATGAGGTTGAGGGTAGGTGATCAATGATAATCTCTATTTGCATCACCTGGTGAAGTAAGATATCTGGCTCCACATGTGGGTGGCTCCTCGTGGCTTGAGAATATGGGGTGCCTATGATTTTTGTTTTCAGTTGTATGCCCTGATTATTGATTTCAGGGAAATATAAAAAGTTAAGATCCAATGTATGTATACATGAGGTAAGTTTTTATTATTTTGCAATGGTCAAGTAGGCAGCCGGCCACTTCCCTTTCTCCTTTTCACTGTATCATCTGCTATCTGAAAAGCCAACACATTTACTATCTCCTAAATCAGAATGTTAGTGCTGGAAGGGATTTGCCGAGTGCCCCCTCCAATTAGCAATGAAACTGGAATAGCACTTTCTCCTCTTGTCTTGGTCTGAGTTCTTTCCAGTTACAATCATACTTTCAACCACAATATCCACTTGTGATTTTTGATTTGTCCTTGATTCTAATATTTGGGGGACAAAGGCATGGAAGGAAGCAAATGTGAGAACCAGAGTTGGTTTTGTTTGCAAGGATCAAATGGGGCCCTAGTCACTCTTACTTCTCCACCCACCATATCCCCCACTTTCTGGAGAGCCAAAGCTTCTCCTCCTTCGTCCCCCCAAGTGTTCTTTAGAGTTGTCCACACTATTTCTAAATAAGCACAACTCTGCTCCTGCACCTTACTGGAAATCAGCTCAGTGCTGACGGGATCTGACCTATTGGTGGGTGGAAGGGAATGAGGGGGTCAAAGCTACATTTGACCCTTTGTTCCACAGACTTACTTCATAGCTGAGCAGTCGCATTTTGATTTAAACTTCTTTTTTTCTAGGCCCAAGATCAGTTTCTTACCTTGGAGCATGCCCCTTTTGCTGATCTCATACATTTTTATTTTATTTGATCCTTGATGTTATGCTTGGATTATAGAACATCCATTCAGTAAAGGTTTTGTAACAAATTGTTCTCTTGTACAATTGCCAAATATCTCAGACTAAAAACATACTGGGGGGGGGGGGGAGAAAGCCAGATTAAAAAAAAAATGAAATGAAGGCAAAATTAGAGGCCTGCTCATAAAATCAGATTTTCTTGACACCTTTAGTCAATGCAAAAATAATTGTGGGAATATAAAAGGTTTTTTATGGTCAATTATTCTTGTCTTAGTAAGTATCTATAATCATAAGCCCCTCAGAATAGGTAATAATCTTCTGCAGAGAGAAGTGAGACTTTCTTACAGGACCATAAGGAAGGTAAAACGTTATCATATGCATGCATAAAATATATTAATATTGAAATATTCTAGCTATAAGGTCAGGTTGGGTAGCCATCTTTTCTTTTCCACCCTGAAAAAAATATACACTATCTGAATTTATTGGGCTGCTGACATCCAATTGATCTGCATTATTCTTAGCTGGCAAGAGCCTATATACCTAAATGCCTCAGATAATAGGTATTACAGTATTAGGTAAAAAGCCTCCATGCAGTCTATAGCAACATCAAAAAGGTAGAAAGTGTAAAATAAGGGAGATTAAGATGACACCAGAAAGCTTTGAATGAGGTGTCATTTTGCATTTAGAGAGACAACCAGGAAAGTTAAGACAGAAGAAAAAAATGCCCCTTTCTCACTAGCTGCCCTTAAAGGTTTACAAATGATCTGTTAACAGAAATGAGTTTCTTTGGGGCTCAGACACCATTTATTACGCTGGGAAAGAGACAAAAAAAAAGGGGGGGGGGAGATGGAAAAGACTGGCAAATTATGCTTATTTGAAGGCAAAATGCTTCCCATCAGCGACATGATGAAAATGTACCAAAGGTGTCAGCCAGATGTTGATGTGTTAATATTTGTCACGAGGTCTTGTACTGAGGAATGAGTACAAAGAACTTTGGGGGTGTTCTTTAGAATACGAATTGAAATGCATTGTTATGCAAGACGCCTTGCTGGGGAAATCATGATGGTATTTGATGATGACGAGGAAGAGGAAGTGTGTCCTAAATAGGGGGCTTGAACCTCGATTCCCTGGCTGCCTCCCAGATGTCTTGTGCTACGAATGGGCTCATCTGATCTCTCTTAGTCAATTTCATTCTGGAAAGTAGCCAGTGGGCCTAGTTCATGACCCAGTGATGTCATTATAATTCATTCTCCCTCACCACAAAGACTTCGGAACTTTCCAATTTACAATGGGTCTTTTTAATAAAGAAGAGTGTCATGTACAGAATTTTTAAGTGTTTCTAATGATTTATCTTTTTTTTTCTGTTATAGCCTCACAAAGACCTATCTTATTTGTGTGAAGGCTGGACTATCAAAACCATTCAAAGACTTTATATCTTTGTGAAAGTACATGGTATGTTTTATAGGCTGAAAGAGAGTAAATGAAGCAGATTATAAGAGAACATCATGTCCCAACACAAAAACTTTATATCTTATGCATAAATAAAGAATGGTATTCCATCCTAAAGACTCACGAAGTAATTCTGGATAGGAAATATGCCACTTTTAGCAATGTTTTCTGTGTTTTGAAGCCTGGCTTTGTAAAATGGGACAGGGGCAGGGGCTGATAGAGACATATGCAAGTCATTTCAGAGAATTGGCTTTGTCATCTGTGCGTTCTCTCAACATCTTTCAGGAGCTGTAAGAAAATCTTCATTGATGAAGCTCGCACATAAATTGAGGATTGGGAAGTGAGGGCCGTCTCTCAGAACCTCACCTCCTTGAACTTGATAGCCTTCCTTGTGAAAATAAACTTTGCTGAGATGATTTCACTTAACCTTGGCAAAGATCTTTCAAATCCCAGGTAGTACAAGCAGAGTGGATGATCAGTGCATCTGGGGCCTGCACTGTAATTTAACTTGCTCTGTCTGACAGGAGATGTGGAATAGCTAAAGAGAGGCTTTACTTGTAATCTTCTTATCACCTTATCCTGGAGTGTTTGTGAAGAGCTAGGCCTTCCCTACACTAACTCCCTGTTGAGGGTTAACTCTAAGAAATAGAAATTGCCCTTTTGTGCATCTGACTGGTTGACCTGATAAAGTCTTCGCTGGACACCTCGTGAGCCCTCACCTCTCATGGCCAAATGCACAGTCACAGCCTTTCCTGAACCACTTGTATTTTTTTATAGAAGCTCATTAACAGGAATAACTTGTCATTAAGATGTGCTGAGGAGAAAAACTCAGACTACTTTTTTTTTTTTTCTAACTCTCTTCTAAAGCTGGAATTCTCAATTAGATCTTCATCGCGGATTCATTGTTAGCAAAAAAAAAGGTGAGTGAGAAGAGGGAAGTGGCCAGACCAGTACAGGCCTGGGAGAAGACCAGGATGATAGAGACAAGGTCAAGAATGAGAGAGGCAGTGGGGGGGAGGGTGCATGTAAGATGAAAAGAGAAAAGATAGACACAGAGAGAGAGAGAGAGCTTTAATGAGAAATAAATACAAATCAGAGAAGCTCAGGAGAAAGGCAGCTCAGGATACACCAAAATTACGGGAGGTGTCGTGCAGAGAGAGGGTTGTCAAGAGGGAGGGTGCTGACCTTTCCAGGAAGCAGTTCTCCTATTTTTATAGAAAGCTGAGCAGCAGCAGACAGCTCATCAGTCTCAGGTGTTCCCAGGCCAGGTAATTCACACTTTCCTGATGACTCTGAGGCATACACAATTCTTTGGTGTGAATCAGATTGGAGGGAAATTCTCTTGCCATTTTCCTTCCAGGGAACAGATCCTGGATTGGGTGTGCTCTTGTGATGCCATGTTACTAGGACACCTAGTTATGTAAACTACCAAACACAACCAAAGGTGAAAAGTCTTATCATAGCTGTAGACCCAGAGAGCTGGGGAGACCCGGAGAGTATTTAGAGTGAATGCAGGTCATGCTTCATGGAGGAGATACAATAATGATAATAGGAATTATAGTAAGAAAAACAAAAATTTCTATAGGAAAATCAGTAATGCTACTGCTATTTTTATAAGCCCCCATTATGGTAATGTGCTTTCTGTAAATACTCCTGGATACATACAGATGTGTAAATATATGTGTAGATGTGTAGATATGTACGTATGTAGGGGTCCAGTAAATGTCTAATGCTCACAGATTCCCTCAAGGTAAGTATTGCTATTATTCCAATTTTATAGCTGATGATCTTTTTAGAGCTTAGACAGCTTTTCCAGGGTCACATACCCAGATATTTATACAGTTTTACAATTATCTATGGGATTTCAAAAATGCAGCTAAATTTATGGGGCTGTCATGTATAGTGAGAAAAAAGGAAAAAAAAGGGAAGGTACTAAGTGAAGGAAGACATGATTGGAAGACTCGTTGAAAAATAGCTCAGTAAATACTTGCTACCTATAGGAAGCTATATTGCATTGTATAAGAAATAAGAAGGTAGGCAACAGCTCTAACCATAAAATCATATGATTACATTTATATTTGTGAAAAGTACTAGTAGTGAGAATTCAGATGGGGAGTTCATGAAAAATAGACCAAGAGAAGCAGGATACAGGCTGAATAACCCATTGAAACAAGCATAGTTGGAATTAAACTAACACAAGTGTAGTATTTTTTATAAATATACAAATAGCCAAGTACCTTCTCTGTATAAAGGTATTTTTTTTTCCTTTTTTGTTTTCTAGGAAAACCAAGGTTAGGTTGGGCAATTTAGAGTAGTATTATGCTTTATGTTATTCCAGGTATCAAAGACAGCAAATCTTTTTCTCATTTGCCACCAATACACAGAAATTTACACACACAACTGAGAACGTTTGAATGCAAAGTTATGCTGAAGTTTAGATGCACATTTATTTGATACTCTATGTAAGTCCTTTGTGTCTGTTTCACCAAATCTAGAGCCACGAATTGAAAAAGCCGTATTCTTTCGTTTTTACCATTACCAACGTCTTTCCAAGATCTAAACCTGATATATCTGCCTCTGGCACTGAAAGTAGGTGCTTTACACTAGCAGGAAGATTTAGTAATGACACTTAAGAAAATAGCAATTAAGATTGTATTTTTGGAGTTAAGCAAATATTGGGGTGAGGCCTGGTTTGGCCACTGATCATGGAACTTTGGGAAATTTACATGACTTTTTGAATCTTGGGGTTCTACTTGAAAAATGGGGATAAATGAGGTGCCTGCTATATCAAGTGTAGGGAGGGTTAGATACGCATAAACCTTTGTATGTAGTACCTGACAAGTAATAAGCGTTCAATACATAAACCTCAAACACTGAACTCACAGAAACACATGGAAAAAGGAAGTGGAAAGTAAGATACAAAGGAAATAAAAAATTATTTCAGGAATTTCCATGTAGAAGAAAAGAGAGAAGTAGCATCCAGAACAGGGCTGGCTATCAGCGTAGGAGTTAGTTTTGTAAGATGGGAAAATCGAAGCAACTGTGTGTGTGAATGGTTCAATAAAGAGGGAGGCACTGTTGATGTAGGAGAGAGAGGAGGTGACCAAAAGCAAAGGTCTTGCTAACAAGGAGGAATCTGTCTTGGTAGAAAAACACACAGCCTTAAAAAAAAAAGAAAGAAAGAAAAAGACTTAACCTTCACTCCCACTACACCCTGTAATGGGAGCAGAGGAACATGATTGAAGGCAGGCATAACCTGGGCTTGGGTTGTGGGAAGGTGAGGGATTGCGGAGACACTGTTTTGTCAATGAGGTGTGAGGTGAAGTCATCAACTCAGGCTGAGGGTGAATGGAGAGGCTTGTTAAGGAGAAAGAAAAAAAAAAATGAATTAATCTTGCAAAAAAAGAGGAAGAATGGCATAGCTAAAAGGCCTGGGCAGTTCTGAGTACCTAGTTGAGTTTTGTGATTGTGTACTTTACTGGTGGCTATTCAAACTGTTTTAACTCCAGGAAAATCTCCTGAATAGAATTGCACGCAGGGCAAAGGGTTTCTGGTACGGCTTAACTGGGAGTCTGAGTTCTGCTACTTGAGAGAAAAGGAGATAGGAAAGAGGGAAATAGTGATATTTGTGAAAAAGCAACTATAACATATATCTTGAAATCCAAGATAGGTGAAGAAGGAAGTAGGAAGAGTTGGGGCAGGGATATGGCAAAGACATTGCATGAGAGGTCTTAGGGAGGTAGGAAAATTATGGTGGGGAGGCTGCTCTACAAAGTCAACTGCACAAGTAGGATTTGTGTTTGGACAGCAAAATTTTTGGATTTGAGATTTACGAGGTAGAGCAGAGTCTGTTGATACTGAGGTTTACAGTGTGACCCAGGGATTAGGCAACTGTGAAAAATTAGGGGGAAAGGTTACTGAAGATTAAAAGATCAAGAAACTGAAAACTTATGTAGCTGAATGAATCTTTATCATGAATATCAAAATTGCCAGCAATAACAGCTAACACTTATGAGGTATTTATCAGGAGTCAGACAATTTTCTAAGACCTTTACATGTATTTTGACATCAAATCCAAGCCCTTGCTTGGGTCTGCTACTCTGATTATCATTTCCATTTTGCAGCAAGGAGAGTTTCAATAATTTTCTCATGGCAGCAAAATGAGTCAGGACAGAACCAGGCACAAACTCTGACTCCAGAGCCTCTTCATGTACATGTATTCACCATGCCATATTTTGCAGAATGATGACAGTAAAGATGTAGAAAGTGACCTGTGTTCTAAAAACTTTGGTACATTAGGGAGTAAGATCAGCATATCTGCAGATGAAAGAGAAGAGGGCAAAGAGTGCCTGACTTTTTTAAGACCGTGGGGGAAGGACAGTGTGCAGAGGGTCATTAGACATCAAGAACAGCCACAGTTCTGATACTGAACAATGTGGAGGAGGGGAAAAGCTTTAGAGAATGCTTAGGGGGCTGTAGAGGGAGGTGTGTCCTCAAGGCACTCCTCTGTATATTCTGACTTAATTGGGTTGACACAACCCACAGGACAGCAGATTTTCTCCCAAGCTTTCCCTCTGAGTTTAATGTGAAAATAACCAAACAAAGTGAAGGAAGGGAGAGAATTTTCTGAAAAGTAGAAGATAGAGGAGAATTTTCTGGTCATGGAATGGGAGTTTTAGTAAAGGCACCCATTGATGTTATTGTGGCCTTTTTATGTGTGTCTTCTGATAGCTTCTTTTCCCACCACTTAATTTGGAAATTTTCCAAGTTCTTCAAAGCATGACATTAGTGCTTTGATGGGGATTGCATTAAATCTGTAGATCCCTTTGGGTAGGATAGATATTTCAACAATGTTGATTCTTCCCAGCCATGAGCATGGCATCTTCTTCCATTTGTTAACATCTTCTGCTAATTCTTTTCTTGTGTTTTCATAATTCCCTTTATATCTATTTCGTAGGTAACCAGGAAGAAAAAAAAAAAAAAAAAAAAAAAAAACAACTTGAATAGCCAATACAGTTTTCAGAGATAAAAACAAATCTGGAAGCATCACATTACCAGACTTCAGATTATATTACAAGTCTGTAGTGATGAAAATAGCATAGTGCTGGCACAAAAATAGAGACTATGGAATAGAATAGAGAACCTAGAGATGAACCCAGCCATGTATTGCCATCTGATCTTCGATAAACCAAACAAAAGCATGCACTGGGGAAAATAATCTTTATTTAATACATGGTGCTGGGAGAACTGGTTAGTCTCATGTAGAAGATTTAAATTATACCCCCAATTTACACCATTTTCACCACTGATAAAAATTGACCTTCACTGGATAAAAGATTTAAATTTAACACACAAAAGCACAAAAATTCTGGAAAAAAGTTCGGGAAAAACTCTTGACAAAATTGACCTGGGAAGAGATTTTATGAAGAAGATCCCCTTGGCAATTGTAGCAATACCAAAAATAAATAAATGGGACATCATTGAGCTAAAAAGCCTCTGCACAGCAAAGGGTATAATACTAAAACAAACAGATAGACTTCAGAAGGGGAAAAGCTATTTGCATGCTATGAATCTGACAAAGGGTTGATAACTTCAGAACTCAAAATAATCAATAAGAACAAACAACCCCCTTTATAAGTGGGTAAGATACCTGAACAGAAACTTCTCTGAAGATGACAGATGAGTGGACAACAAACACATGAAAAACATACATTTTGTCCCTAAGCGTCAGAGAAATGCAAATCAAAACTACTCTCATATATCACCCAACCCCCATGATATCAGCCCACCACCTGAAACTGCAGATGCTGGTGTGGATGTGGAGAATAGGGAACACTTTTGTACTGCTGGTGGGACTGCAAACTAATACAGCCTCAGTGTGGACAGAAGTATGGAGAATTCTCTAAGAACTTAAAGTAGACCTTCCATTGATCCTGCAATTCAATTACTAGGTATCTACCCAGAAAGAAAAAAAATCATTTTGCCACAAAGACATTTGCACTAGAATGTTAGACATAGATAAATTCACAATGGCCAAGAGGTGGAAGAAACCCAAGTGACCATCAATCCATGAATGGATTAATAGACTGTGATATATGTATAACATGGAGTACTACTCAGCCATAAGCAAAGATAAAGACTTTACATCTTTTGTGCTTCCCTGAAGTTGAAACATAGTCTTCCTAGTGAAGTATCATAAGAATGGAACAACAAGTATCCACTGTACTCAATACTAATATGAAACCAATATTTAAGCAACTACATGCCCACACAAAACAAAAATGTAAGTATAGAATAGTGAGGGGGAGGGTAAGAGAGGGAGAATGGCAGGGAGTGGAGAGAGGATGATTAGCAGGATCTCACCTAATGTGCACAATGTGAGTGTGTTCAGCTCCCTGGGTGACGGGCTCAACTACAACTTGAACTTTACCTTAGAAATGATAACAATGTAACTGTAATAGTTGTACCCTCATATTAATCTGAAATTAAAAAATACTATATACTCCTTCAAAAACTAAGAATAAAATATTGTGACTTTTGGTCTTCTGGGTATAAACCTAGTAAAGGAATTATAGGATCGAATGGCAGGTCTATTTTTAGGTCTCTAAGTATTCTCCAAACATCCTTCCAGAAGGAACGTATTAGTGGGAATTCCCACCAGCAGTGTAGAAGTGTGCCCTTTCCTCCACAT
>CAUYPK010141510.1:0-32229 GCA_963574355.1 Loris lydekkerianus | reverse complement strand
AAAGGCGCGGTAAAAATTTTTGTGCGTTTTGCGTTTAATTTTTATTTTGGAATTCTTCTTTCTCATTGCGGGGTTTTTAACGGCCCCGCTCGCCCCCCCCCCCCCCCCTTTATTTTTTGGCTAGCAATGCCAACTGCTATAGAAGGAGGTGAAGCCTCCTTTGTTCTGCTGGGTACTTTTATGGTCTTAGTTATGCAAATTTAGGGAAGGAGATCCACTTGAGACTTCCTTTGAAAAATGCAGGAAAAAAAATTTTGGCCTTTGTGGTTGATGTGGGATAAAAGAGACACAGAAAAATAGAGGACTCTATGAGTCTCCTAAAATTAACAGAAATCATGGAGCAAGCAAGCTCTAAATTCTCAAAAACATAGATTTGGCAAGGGTCTTACAAAACAATATTTAAAAAGTTGAAGTAAGAAAGGCTTCATTTCATATGAGTTACCTATGAAAATAAGCCGTGGAGCATAGAGGGTGTAGGATATGAAGATTGAAATATCAGACACTGAACAATGTCAATTGGAATTAATTATGGGGAAATGTCATTGCGACTTTGATCTCAAAGAAATCCATGAAGTCATTTAGCCCATTGCCTAAATTAAAAGTTGGATGTATTCACACTGTCACAAGCAAACAACATTCCTTCCTATGCTGCCTCCTGTAAGAATCCACTGTCCTCCACAGCTGTTTTCCTCATCTGTCACGGTTCAGGGCAATGAGGGTTCACATATCTGAGCCACACCCTAGTGCTTACAGATACACCTGCCACCTAAAATCAACAGAACTTGTCAGATTTAATGAATTAATCTATTTTCTAAGAAATGTTTCAATAACTTAGTAATAAGATTAATAATAGAGAGCATTGCTGAAACTACAATGTGTTTCCAGCAGGGAATCAACAGTCATACTAGGATTTTCAAACGCCTTTTCTCTAAACCTAAACTATGATTTCAAATTTATTTTCTCCTAGGATAAAGAAATATTTTAGGGAAGTGTAATGATAGTAAAACAACTTGTTAGAGTCATTTGCAGTTAATTGGGATAGTCATTGTCAATTTAAATGGGTCTGCTACGCTTTACTATACCTAAACAGTTAAGGGGCTGACAAAAAATTCAGCACATCATTAAAACTTAGGTACCAAAACACCGTTAGATAGATAACTGGATAAATAAGATCTAGTAGACAATAGCACAGAAAGTTGACAATAGTTAATAACAATTTATTATGCATTATAAAATAATTAAGAGTGAAACTGGAATGTTGCTAACACTCAAGGTAATGGATACTTAATTTGATCACTGCACCCTGTATACCTGTATCAGAGCATCACATGTACCCCATAAATATATACAACTATTATATATTTGTAATAATTAAAAATAAATTTCTAAAAAGTATGCAATGATTCTCAGGGCTGGAAGTAGCCTTAAAAAATGAGGAGACAGGCGTGGTGCCTATAGCACAATGGTTAGGGCTCCAACCACCTACACCTAGGCTGGCAGAGTTGAACCCCTGCAGGCCAGCTGGTGTGTTTGAACCCAGCCCAGTTATCAACAACAGTGATAACTACAACCAAAAAAAATAGCCAGGCATTGCAGGTCCCTGTAGTCCCAGCTACTTGGGAGGGTCAGTTAAGAGAATCACTTAAGCCCTAGAGTTTGAGGTTGCTGTGAGCTACGATGCCATATCACCCTACCAAGAGTGACATAGTGAGACTCTGTCTCAAGAAATAAATAAAAATGCAACATTAACCATAATATTTAAATAACCTACTTTTGGTTTTAAAAATGCTTAATTTTATCATAATCAGAGACATATGTTATACATCAGAAATGGTATGCAGGGTGGACATTAATTTCACGTGCAATTTAAAGTTACAACTATTTTAAATTGCACACAAACTTTATGTCCACCCTGTATTTTCATAGTTCTTAAGCCTCTCTCATTCATCACTAATGAAATAAATCATAATTTTTTGTGTATGAATAAATATATATTCATAACATACATTGCCTATTTATTTGATATTGAAGAGAAGTATTTTATTCTTTATTATTCACATATTACTATTCATATTCATATTCTAGGTGAATACTAATATTCATTTTTGTGGAAGTATTTTTTTCCTGTGGATTTGTGTAGCCCATATACCACAGAATAAAGACATTTATTACCTATAAAAGTCTTTTCAGCAACTGTCCATCCCAAATAACCTTGGTTATCATCAAAGCACGGATAAAAACCAATGAGATTTTGGAATGTTAGAGAGTTTATCATGTGGAAATAGAAAAAAATAAATAGCCTACTTCTCAAATTACTTCAAGCAGATGAATATTGGTACAATGCCATATATTTATCCATTTGGGTTTAGATTCTAGTTAGCCTTTGACTCATCACCCAGACCATCATGGAAGAATCCTCCTAAGCAAACTCAGGGAGGGATCCTGACTCACACAGGTGCTTCCAAAGGAATCAACAGACCACCAGTCAAAAATGAAGTCCATAAAAGAACTCAGCACTGTTGAATCTAATTCATTTAGAAAGTTATTCTTAGATTATAATAACATAATTTAATATAAATAATTTATTTATGCCAGGAAGCATTTGCTCTCATGTATTGTAAACTACTTAATTATGCTAATTATGATGGACTTTGTTGATGCTGATTCCATTACCTTATGGTGAACTGAATATAACATTAATCGTTTGATCCACTTCTAATTGGCTATGCTTTTCCCTCCTGAAAGAGCCCTAATTGGTAGTTGATATTTCTGTGTGCTCCTGAGGAATAGTTTCTGTTTTGCTTTTTTGCTTGTTTAGATTGGGTTGTATTTTGGCTTTGTTTACACCTATCTTTGACCTACTCTATAATCCTCTGGTTTTCTAGTGTGTTAATGGCTTTGTGTCTTTAAGACACAGTCTCTATGTCTTTCCAAAAAAGCTCTGTTAGTTTGCATTGTGAAAGTGTGGAGAATCCTCAAAGAACTCAAATGAGACCTCCTATTTGACCCCACAATCTTTCTACTAGGCATCTACCCAGAAGAAAAAAAAATCATTTTATCATAAAGACATTTGCACTAGATTGTTTATCACAGCTTAATTTACAATTGCCAAGATGTAGAAACAACTTAAATGCCCATCAACTCAGAAATGAATTAACAAACTGTGATACATGTGTACCATGGAATAGTATTCAGCCATGAAAAGATGGTGATTTTTACATCTTTTGTATCAGCCTGGATGGTGTTGAAATGCATTCTTCTCATTAAAGTATCACAAAGATAGAAAGGCAAATATCCAATGTGCTCAATACTAATATGAAGCCAGAAGATGATCTAATTCACACCCGCATAGGAGAAAAATTCATTTCAATTCAAGTAGGGGGGAGGGGAAACAGGAAGAGGGAAAAGGGGTTAGAGGTACTCCCACTGAATGGGCACAATATAGGAGTGGATGGCATACCTTCTGGGTATGGGACACAACTATAAGAGGGACTTTGCCTAATAAACTCAAACATTGTGACCTGGTTGTTTATACCTTCACATTATCCTGAAATTTAAAAAAAAAAAAAAGTCTAATTTGTGAGGAAATCTATGAAGTAGATAAAAAAGTAAAGTAGAAGAAAATAAGAACCAAACTGCCTTTTTTATGTTTCATAAGAGAATGAATTCATTTACATGTGAAAAATACCCTCTAAAAGAGAAGTAGAATGGATGACTTGTGCTTGCTCAGGCAATTTGAATGTTAGTACTGTGTTACTCTTAATACATTGTAATTTCCATGGAGGTGTCAGGGCTGCCCCTAAAGAATCATGTTGGTTTCTTCTTACATATATGTTTAATTTCAGAACAATTGGAGTCTCTGTTTTTAAAAAATGGTTTTCTTCTTTTTTACCTCAATGGAAAACAATATATACCATGAATACATTTTTGAAATTTATTATGATTTGCTTTGCAGCCCAAGATTTTGTCAGTTTTGTTAAGTGTTCCATTTCCACTTTTCAAATAAGTTTAACTCTTTTATTAGGATGTAGACACCTGTATAGGATATTGTTCACAACCAAAAATGAAACAAACAATGGACAATCTCCAAATGTCAAAACTTTTCTTGAGCACATAGAACCATGATAAGAATTTCCAAGGGGAGATGAAAAGCACAGATGGTTTCATCTTTGCCAAAGCAGCAAATACTGAAGAGGAAGACAGGGAACAGTGTAGGAGACTTGAGAGAGCTTCCCTGAGAAGAGCAGGCAGGAATGTCCCAGAGTGCCAATCAAGGAGAAAATAAAATTATTATGTTTTTTAAAAAAAGAAAAGAAAAAAGAAATAAACACCCTCTAAGACTGGCACAGGTGAGAGATTAATTGCTTTGCCTGAGGTTGTATCACTGTTTTTAACCTTTTATCCCCAATTATTAGACACTAGGATACATAGAAGATACATTCCTTACCTTTAAGAGTATATCCTCCAGTTGAAAGGCCACAACATCAAGGAAAACAGTAGACACATAGTATATGGTAAAGTGAAAGGCCTGGGATTACCATCAGAAGAATGATATTAAGTAGAATCACCTTACATTTCTACCATGGCTGTATCTGTGAAATAAAGACATTTGTACTTTTTCTGCCTTCTCTACATGGCTATATTAAGGCTTAAATCCAAAGAATGTGAGATACCCAAACAAATTAAGTTGTTGCAATTATTTAATTTAAAACTTGATAAAGACAAGTCAATATTTTACTAACTATCCTATTTTAGATGTGACAAGTACCAAAACTTTCATATTGAACTTCATCATTTTAGAAAAATCAGGAGTTTGAAAATCTTCCTAACAGCAAGAAAGATGAGGTGTCAATATGGCACACCTTTCAGAGGTACAGGCAACTCTTCATTACTCATAATACCAGATCCTGAAGAAGTTTGCCATTGACACTGTTTGCATAATATTGGAAAATCCACCTCTCCCCTCAGGAAACACAGACCTCATTTTCAGATGCAGAAGGTATGTCTTATGAGTCTAGGATGATCAGTTCCTTTGTTAGTGACTGCTTCAGTAATGGGCTTGTGACTCAACTCAGACCAAAGAAAAGTACAAAAATGTTTTCTTGAGGTAGAAGTTTCCTGGGAAAGCATCCCTGACTAAAAGGAAGTTTGAAGATGCAATAGTGTCTTAGTTTGAGCTGCTGTAACAAAATACCATAAACCAGGTAGCTTATAAACAACGTAAATGCATTTCTCACTGTTTTGGTGGCTTGAAGTCTGAGATTAGTGTACCAGCATGATCAATTACTGATGAGCGTGCTCATTGGTGTTGCAGACTGCTGACTTCTCATTTTACCCTCACATGATGGGGAGCAGACAGGGGAAATTGGCTCTCATGTGACTCCTTATAAAAGCAATAATCCCATTGGATGAAACCTCCATCATTACGACCTCATCTAATCCAAATTACCTCCAAAAGGCCATACCTACTAAAACCATTGCATTAGGGGAAGAATTTTAACATAAAAATTTTTGGAGGGGGGATGCAAACATTCTGTCTGTACTTCTGCATTTCGTCTTTTCTAAATACTGCTATGACCATGTTACTATCTATGCTTGAAGCTAACACGAAGAATTGCAGATCACCGAGGGAAAGAGTCTGGATTTCTGTTACATCATTGAGCTATGGTCTCAACCACCCCCTGGGAGAGGTAACTAACGCCATACTGCTAGTCTTACTGTTACATGAGAAAATTAACTTCTTCAGTGTTTGAGCCAGTTTGAGATAAGATATCTATTACACTTAGATGAAAGCACTCTAATCAGTGTAACACATATAATAATAACATTTATTTAGCTTTTATTATGAATATGGCCCCCTGCTAGACAATTCACATAAGTTACTTCATTTTATCCTCAAAGTATTACCAATCAGAGATGAGGAAACCATGGCCCACAGGATTCAGGGACTTGTCCAAAATCACACAGAATCAGCTTTGGAAGCAAGGCAGTCTGCTTCCTCTGGGACCTATAATATTTTTTAAAAAATACATTATCCTTTAGTATATTTGAATAATCCTTTATTAGAATTATGCAGAAGGATAATTCTCTTTTAAAACACACTTGATTACTTAAACATGTCATGTGGGGAACAGGCTGTAAGGCGGCAGGGTCCCCACAGCCCGGGGAGGCGTTCAGGGAAGGACCCCCCCACCCCAGCTGCTTCTCCTCCTTTACCATCAAACATTCTTTTCACCTGCCAGGTGACATAGCCCATGCATACTTTCCTTATTATTGGCAAACATACAGCTTTTCCTCCTTAAAGTTAATCCTTACCCCAGGTGTTAAGATTTACCTTCTTAAAGATACATTGTAAGTAAAGTTGCTTCCACAGTTCAGAGCTGGCTACAGTAATCAGCTGCATCAGACTTCCCCACGTCATGCTATCTTTTGCCTCTTGTCTGTCTTTTTCATTTCCCAACACTTCCACTCAGATTATTTCTCCTTCCTTAATGCTGGTTCATGAAAATATATGAAGTAGAATATTGCATTATGTTCCAATTTTGTGTTCATTTCATGACAAATGTTTATTTAGAGACCCCACTTCCCTCATACCCTCATGAGCTTTCCCAAAGGTGAGAGAGATTATAGAACTAATTTTGTAGAGAAGCCAACACAATGTATAATTTTTAATTAAAAAGCTAAAATTAATATTCACAATTGGAAGAATGGAAGTATAAATATTTCTATAATAGAACATCTGGAGCTCCTAACCAGAAAGTAGCAACCTTAAACCTGTTTTGTTATAAAGGCCATAGAAAAGATCAAATAATACATTAATTTTTTCTCTTGAAGGGGCTACTGTTATGACTCAACGGGGTTGGTAATCAAGTAGTTGGTTGCAATCAGGACTGAATATTCTGGGCTTGAATGGGATCCGTAGAGGCTATGACTACTTAGAGCCAGAGGGACAGCCAAGAAAAAACTACTGGGGGGAAAAATGAGGTTCAAAGGCCCAAAAGACAGAAAATCATATCCAAGGCTAGAAGGCAGGAAGTAAGGCAATAGGCGGAGAGCCACATGATCTTGAATTCAATATTTGAGCAAAGGCAGCCTAGCAAGATATGAGTGTCTAGAAGAGCTGTCTCAAATAATTCTGGGTATTCATGGTTTCCTGCAGGCGCCAGCAGGTATATGATGGCTGGAAAGATGATAGTGGCTTCCAAGACTAAGCCTGGGCAGACCACCAAAGATCACAAAATAAAAGCCAAGATTTAAACACTTAAATTTGGATAACTAAAATGGCATGAAGCAAAGTACTGATTGCCATGGTGAAAATCTGAAAGCAGAATCCTTCCCTTGATGTAGCAAAGCATCTCACTAGTAAGAAAGAGAATGAGAAAACATAAGTGTTGCAGGAATTATGAAAGTTGATAATTCTCAAGTACACCTAAGGGTATTAAAGTTCTGATGACATTCAATTGTTGAGAAAGAATAGGGATCAAATATCTTTAATATAATCCTTCCACCAAAAGACATCAAGATTAACTGAAATTCAAATCTGAATTGTAGAACAGCCATCTAAGAAAATAACACTGCAAAAGCACCACACAGAGAGTCTGTCAGTCTGCAAAGAATGATCTACAGCCTGCTGGGGAGCACGCGAATTGCTGCAGACCACACCAATCTGTGCATGTGAGTGGCTGTCAATATCCAAACGTGAAATAATTTTAATGACGCAAATAAACATTAAATATTTACCAGCTGGTGAACCGCTGGATCAATGGGCTCATCTCCCTCCCCTGAGCACACACAGTAATAAATAAATAGGCTTGGGCATCCAGCAGCAAGAAAAAAGATTGCTTGAAAACTGGGAAATCAATGATGCTGCCATGGTTACATCAATAGGTTAAGCGATAAATGGAGGCTGCTGTCATTTTTTGGAAAAAAATACTGTAATAAGAAAAAACAAGTTAAAGGGAATTTTTTCTTAGGTTTGCTTTATTTACTTTCTAATTTACAAAATGAATTTTAACAGAAGTCCTGGGCCATGCATACTTTTTAAAAGAACATATTGTTCCAAACTAACAGTGTCTCCTAATACTAAATCCAGTTCCTGTCAACCTGTCCCTAAAATTATTTTAGATTTAGATTTTCGATTTGTGTCTAGTGCTGAGAAAATGTATGATGACTACACTTTTTAAGGAGGAATAGGAACCTGTAGAAGAAAAACGTGTTTTTTTTTTAATATTCCTTATATTTTCTTAAATCTTATGTCCTATAAAGATGTGCTGAATCAAAAGAGTATATGTGAAACTTATTAAATGTAGAATGTAAATGTCTCAACACAATAACTGTGAAATTGCCAGGAAGGCTGTGTTAACCAGTGTGATATAAATGTGTCAACAGGTCTGTGAAACTAGTGTATGATGCCCCATGATCATACCAATGTACATAGCTATGATTTAATAAAAAAATAATAATAATAAATAAATTTAAAAAAAAAAAAAGAGTTGCCAAGTCATGGAAAATTCTGGTGTTAATGTCGTCTCTTAGGAATAAAGAGATGGAGTAAGATTTAACTAGTTCTTACAGGCTTATTTAAGAAAATGGTTACTAACAGGAGAGACACTAAAATCCTAAGTTGTTCTATTAATATACCTCTTCACCAGAGCCAGTGAGGTCACCTCTGCCCTCCAGGAGCACCGTAATAACACCTCTCTGGATTTCAACATTTTCATCCCAACCAAGTGGCTGTGTGACAAAATTTATACTAAGAAATCCCTGAAAGACTAGTCTGGCACTTCATTCAGAAACTTTGTCCCTGAAGGGTGAATTGTTGCTAACCTGAATCAAAGAGTTGGTCCAAGTCAACTCTAAAGATAAGACAACAATAACAGATGCTACTAAGGGCACACTTTGGTGGAATCAGAAAATAATATGTCTCCTCTTTGAGAAGAGAATTGGCAGTAGTTAAAGGGAATAGATAAGTTGCAACTCTGTACAAGCAAGGAGCCCTAGAAAGTAGAGGATATTTCAAAGGCATAAAACATACTTTTTTTCTTCACCTGCTATTTTGAAAATTGCTATACCCTGTATAATAATATTCAGTAAGCTTCAGAATATCTGAGATAAGCCTAAAGATTTGTGAGCATTTTATCATAAAATCTATATTTTTCTTTGTACATATTCTATCTCTACATTTTCTTCTAAGCAATGTTTTTTCTTTCTTTTGGCCAAGTATGGTGTCTCACACCTGTTCTGGCACTGGCAGGCTGAGGCAGGTGAATTGCTTGAGCTTAGCAGTTTGAGACCAGACTAAGCAAAAGTGAGACCCGTCTCCATTAAAATTAGGAAAACTAGCTGGGCATCATGGAGGGTGCTATAGTCCTAGCTACTCAGGAAGCTAAGGCAAGAGGATAGCTTGAGACCAGGAGTTTGAGTTTTCTATGAGCTATACAATGCTACAGCACTCTAGTCAGGACAACAGAGTGAGACTTTGTCTTAAAAAAAGAAAAGAAAGAAAAGAAAAGGGAGAAAATTCTGAACTCTGTAAAGCATTATTTGTAAAATGTTATAAAAAGGCACACAAAGGTCAATATTTGCAATTGGTACAAAATGTCCTATTATTAATCATTTAAAATATTAACAGTTGTATTAGTCAGGTTTGACTTTCCTTTCTTTCCCTTTTTCTGTTCTTCCGTTATATACAGACTCTGTGAACCCTTTGGGGGAGAGATCCAGTCAGTGTGGTGTTTCCTGCAATTTCTTGTATCAAGCCTTTTTAAAAATGTGAATACCAATATGCCAACTGTTACAAAAATATTAATTTCACTCAAGAAACACTCAACAGGCATTGTGCCTCTGCTATCTCTGTTCTAGGAGATGAAGACAGAGAACAGAAATCTGAAGGAAAATCATGCAATCTCTAGTATTATTAAGTACAGTTCAAATATGAAAACAGCCATATTTTCACAATTGTTTCCAAAATTCCTGTTACTGCAAGCATTACACTATTTTTTTTTTAAGAGAGATTTGAGATAACTTCAAGGATTTTAGGAAAAACTCAAGTAAAAGATTTTTTATTAAAGTTATTTTGGGGGCATGGGGGCAGTGTCTCACTCTGTCTCGGAAGCTAAAGTGTAATAGTGTCACTGCAACCTCTAACTCCTGAGGTCAAGTGATCCTTCTGCCTCAACCTTCCCAAGTAGCTAGGACTACAGGTGCATGCTGCCATCCCCAGCTAAATTTTTCTGTTTTTCTTTTTATTTCAGAATATTACAGGATACAAGTGTTTTGGTTACATAAATTGCTTTTGTATAGTTTGAGTTAAAATTATAAATGTGAACACCATCCAGATAATGTGCATTTTGCCTGTTAAGTGGGAATGAAGTCATCCTCTCCTCCCCATTTCCACCTACTTGATTGCTGATGGATGTTATTTTCATATGTACACATAAGTGTTGACTGATTAATTCCAATTTAATAGTAGTGCATGTAGTGTTTGTTTTTCCATTCTTATGATACTCCACTTAGAAGAATGGTCTCCAATTCTATCCAGGTTAATACAAGAAGTATCTGTTCACCATTTCTCTCTTTCTTTAAATTTATTTTTTATTTTTACAGATGAGTAGAAGTCCATGGTATACACGTACCACATTTTATTAATCCACGCAGTATTGATGGGCACTTGGGTTGTTTCCACATCTTTGTGAGTTGTAATGATATACACATTTGAGTGCAGGTGTCTTTTTTGTAAAATGTTATCTTTTTCTTTGGATAAATACCCAGTAGTGAAATTGCTGGATCAAACAGTAGGTCTATTATTTCTTGCAGTACCTCCATACTACTTTCAATAGAGATTATACTAATTTGCAGTCCTATCAACAGTGTGTAAGTGTTCTTATCTCTCTGCATGCATGCCAGCATTTTTTCTTTTTCCTTTTCTTTCTTTTTTTTTTTTTTTTTTTTTGAGACAGGGTCTAGCTGTGTTGCCCAGGCTAGTCTTGAACTTATGGCCTCAAGCAATCCTCCCTTGATGGCCTCCCAAAGTGCTAAGATTACAGATGTGAGCCACCACACCCAGCCTAGAGTATTTTCTAAGTATTAAAGGTCCTAGGTCCTATTACATACGAGCATGCAAGCCATAATAGAGTGAAAAGGAGCTTGAAGACAACTGTCAAGAGTCAGAAGAAGGAGGAGGATCCTGAGAGTGGGAAGCAGTGGGGGGAAAGAGGAAGAAAAAGAAGAATCTTGATAGAGGTGAGGCCAAGAATGAAATTCAGTGAGCACAAGTATCTTGCATGATATTTTTTCAAAATGCTCTATTTCATAATGTAACATTCCCACTGCTTCATGATTCCCATCCATGTTCCACCATATATTAAGGAAATACTAAAAATAAATAAATAAATAAACATACGTATGCATACATATGTATATATATGGTGTCCATAAAGTTTACGTGCAATTTTAAAGTGTACACTATTTTTAATTGCCTGTAAACTATATGGACATCTTGTGTATGTGTATAGACACACACAGACACACACACACATATATATGGACATCTTGTGTATGTGTATAGACACACACAGACACACAGACACACACACATATATATATTTATATGCACATACATACACACCTAAAATCCTAATGGATTTCATGACAAAACCATTCATTGCCCAAATTTCAAATCTGGCTGATGTTGAAAAATCAGGGTGTGGCTTAGAGGGCAGCCGATGTTGGTTTAGTTACCGTATATACTCGAGTATAAGCCGAGTTTTTTCCGGCACAAAATTTGTGCTGAGTTCAGGGTTTTTGGCACAAATTTTGTGCCGAAAAAACTCAGCTTATACTCGAGTATATACGGTATATATACAAAATATACATGCAGGATAGATCCAGGTTTTGTGGGACCTAAAACTAATACAATTTGAATAAATGTAATTAAAAAATTTGCAAAAATCTAAAGTTAACTACCAGGACTTGGGAGAGGCCCATGCATAGGAAGGATTCCAAAACTAAGCTTTGTTGGTGTCAAAGTAAATGCACCTCTACCTGTGAGTCAGAATTGTGCGGACTTTTCCTAAAAAAAAATACAAATACTGTACAAGACTATTCTTCCTATAAAAAGAGAATCTCAGAACTCTGGATAGAGAAGGGACAAGAATATTAAAAATAATTTATAAAGTCAATGTTTATCATTAATTATCTAAATCATTTCCTGTGTGCTCATCATAGATACATTCTTTTAATTAATGCATGTCTGATATAGAAACCATCTCATTATGTTACTATAATCAGATAGGAACAATTTATGTCATTACATTTAAATATATGGTAATTCCTGGTGGCAAGGTAAGTATATATAGAATGTTGATTACACCAGTTTCCAGTTACTCTTATTAAGGTTTGCCAAGAATCTGCATGAATTATAGTGCACACTATTATAATTATGGGAGAAAATAGACAAAAAGTAAATAAGTTTCTTTTTTTTTAATTCTACTAACAATGAGGAGTACGTGTCTGAGAAAGAAGAAAGCAGTTATTCTTGCTGTCAGTATGCTCTGACCACTGAACTTTCCTAAATGATGCTTTTCTATCAGCTCAGTGTCTTCCCTTCCAGAATTTTCCACTAAGAATCCTCATAAAACATCAGAAAAATTACATTTAAAAATGTCTAAGAAGCAGATCCTTAGCCTGAGTATAGTCTTCCTGCCTGATTTATGTTGTCTTTGAGATGATGAGATTCAATCAAGGGCAACAGGAAATAGATCTCCATCTGATGGTTCTGCTTTGGCCCAGTACAAAGGGTGCTGGCCCAGCCTCCCTGCCCCCTCCCTTAGTAACAACCTTGACTTTTCTTTGGAAGACCATACCTTTTCCCATTTCACTTGTCCCATGGGGCTGTCCCATGGGCCCTGAAGGGAGGGCATGGGACCCAGGCCAGCCCAATTGGACTTTCTTTCCTAGGAACCTGCATCTGCCTCTACCAGGATAAAAAGCAGATGGAATTTATCAAGGCTGTTTCCAAGGGTCCTACCCAGAATCAGTAAATGCCAGACAGTTCCCTGGAGCCTGTCCTTCCAGAGGTCATGGTGACTAAGCAATTCCTAGGAATCTCTTAGCTATTCAGAATCCCACCTACAAACTCTTCTTATAGTTAAGTGAAGTCCTTGCATACTTAAGTTCAAAGCTCCTGTTGCTAGCAACAAATGTGCCAGAACCTGGGGAGAGAAGGTAGCATAAAACTAAGCTAACAGGATCTTGCTTCTAATTTTCCAGTCCTGTTCATTTCTCTCTATAACCTTGGAGCTACATTTTAGGGAAATCTGAAAGCAATTTTAAGAATAAAAATCCCCTCTTTACCTCCCGTACCAGAAAACCCTTACATGCAAAAATCTATAAACATTTAATTTCTTTCGTACTTCACCAAATCTGGCAGATGCAATATGAGAATAGCAGTGTCTCAGATAGAAATTCCCCAGAGGAAATTCTTTTTCTCGAATGCTTATAAAGCCAGATGAATTTTGGGTTTAAAAAATTATTTCTTGTGGTTTGAGCCCTCACTGAGATTTTTGTTTATACCCTCTTTAAGATCTAATTTAAAAGTTTAGATTCACTCTTGGGGAACCTTTAGTCTAGAATGTTAGTTAAAAATTAGCTGTTTCTTAAATTAGTTAAAAATACTTTGGACAGATTTATATTTGTGTGTGTTAATACAATTTAAAAGAGATTGATTCTGACAAATTAAAATTGACTAGCCAGTTACTTTTAATAGCAGCATAATTCCTTTATCTGTTTAAATAACAAAAGCAAGTAGATATGGAGAGTTTCTGGCATTTTCCAAGCTCAGCATTTCCCTAATGTTTTTATTAACTAACAACCTAAGAGCTCTCCATAGGATACTCATATATACCCAGAGAAAGTGAGGCCCCTGTGTAATCATTCGGAAAAGATTCTTCCTTGCCTTTTTATACCAGATCACTCTGGAATGCCTGGGCCTCCTCCCTCAATAAAATTTAGCAACTTCAGAGATATTTGCTCTAATATTGTCAGTGTAAATTTTCCAGAGTTGGACCAAATGTATTTCTAGATGTATAAACGAAAGCATATTTAAAACAGCAAAGGAAATCTATGTCAAATGTTAAACATTTATAAATTACTAATAATTACATGTTTTGACTTTTTCTGTTTTTCTGAATCATTCAAATGAGGGCAAGCTCTGTCAGGAATCATATATCTGATCTTTTAGAGAATACTTTCCAATCATACCTCAAAAGGCAGGATGTGGGAGGGAAAAACTGATGGTTTTAGCAACACCTGCAAACCTCTACATAACATTTGTTGCTACCAAGATTATGAAGATAATGTTAAAGAAAAAAAAAAAGATAAAAATCTTGGTGACACCCACATTTGGGGTCCTCTTTAGAAATCAGAGTCGAAGTAGAATATGAATTGGGTTTCACAAAGGCAGCAATGTAATAGGGATAGGGAGATAACCTCAGAAAGTGTATTTGTTCCTCATGTAACAGATAGTACACACATCTGTTTCCACAGGTCATATCTCTGGGGATGAATCCCAAGTTGTTTCTCTTCAGTCACATAAAGTAAAAGTGATGATTTGCTATCCCCTGCCCCACATGCTCCTTGATTTTAAGGGGCCTAAATTTCTGTTTATGTTTATATTCTGTAGATGGGGTTGGTGGTGATATTAGAACTTATAAGTGTCTAAGTTAAAGCATCTAAGTAAGGGTACTTATAAGGGGGATCCATCATTGAAGTTTCAGATGAAGCTGAACAAACATCACTTTTGTCCATCATGTTTGCTACTGTTGGAGCTTCTCCCTGTATATCCACAGCTGCCTGGGCTCCTCTGCACATGTTGCTGGCACAGGGCACATGGTGGGGATGGGTAGGCATTGACTAGGACACAAAGCCATTGATGGTGTTCTCATGGCACATGCAGCTCTACTGTCCCTGACTCTGCTGCCTCCATCTTACAAAGACCTTTATGATTGCTTTAGGTCCACTTGGATACCCTTAAACCATCTTAAAATCCTTAAAGTAATTTTACCAGAGAAGTCCCCTTTGCCATGTAAAATAGCATGCGTAGAGATTCCAGGGAGGAAGATATAGCCATCTTTGGGGTGTCATAATTCAGCCTCCCATAGATGCCTGGCCACTGCTAATGGCTCTATATTTATTAAATGTATTTCAGATAAGTGTAAGAAAGGGAAACAAAGTTATCTGGCAGCATCCAGGCCCTACTGATCAAGGTCGTCCCCGGGTGTTAACCCTCCTATGAGTCCAGGAGCCACATGCATTATTTCCAAACAGAATCTTTTGACATCTATGATGCAGCCTCAGAGAAGCCTCAGAATAGGAAGCATGAGGGAAGGGACCAATTTCCACCTCCCAAGATTGGTTAAAGACTGCACAGAACAGGTTGCTATAGCAGTGGCTAGAGTAAAAGAGAAGCCTAAAGAATTTGAAGAGATTCGTAATAGATGTCCAATTTACTTCCCTGCTCTACTCCAAAGCCATCAGCAACCTTAGCTAGTGTGAGTCTCTCTAGTGAGTCCCACAAGGAACTCATACCAAGAAGAAAACTCCCACAGATTAGACAAAAGTTCCAAGAAAGGCAACTGAAGAGGTTAGTCCGCCTACAGCTAGAGACAATTATTACTGACAGTTGAAACTTCTCAGAGAGCACAAGGGAAGAGGCCACCAGAGAGGGAGAAATTGAGCCCTGACCTGGAATAGTTCTCAAATTGTACAAGAGTGGCAGGCTCAGGAGGCAGAAAAGATAAGCTATGTGGGTCATTCCTGTTATCACAGACAACTGTCCTTTTATGAACAAGCATCAGGATTTGTTGAAAACCTTAGCACTGAGCAAGGCACTCTTCATCCACTTATTAAAAATGAGTGAGAAGTGTGTGTGTGTAGAGAGTGGAGGTAAAACTAAGTCAATCTAACCATCTCACTAATAGCAAACACATGCAAACCAGGACAATATCATCTGACTTCTCAGACAGGAAAAGGCGAAAGGAGAAAATAGGCAGGTGTTTGAAGAGGGAAGGACAAAATGAGCATTTTGACACTTCTTTGGTGGAAAGGCATATAAATTGGTAGATGTGCTTTTGAAAGGTAGTTTCGCCTCAACTATCAAAATTGAATGGGATGGGTAAATTCACACGTATTGGGTATAGTGCACACTATTTGGGTGAAGGACACCCTTATAACTTGCCGCAATTTGTACAAAAAACAAAGTCTGTAAACAAAACATGTACAAACCCTAATCTGAAATTTTAAAAAATGTATAGGAAAATGTGAATTGTGTAAATTCTTTGACTTGGAAATATACTTCTGGGGAAAAAAGCTTACAGAACAAGTAAACAAATGTGCAAAAAGTGCTTCAAAGCATTTTTGTTGCAACATTGTTTTGAATAGCAAGAAAAAAACATAGAAATAATTTGAGAAGATGATTTAGGGGGTAAAAAACAATGAGTTAACTCTTTATATACTGACATGGAAGAGGTTCACAATATGTAAAGAGAAATTAGCAAGTTGCCAAACACTGGGTGTGTTATGATCCAGTTTATGTTTTTGAAAAAATATTTGCATCTGAGACCTTACATGTGACTTGACTATCATATCAAATAATATCACAGGCAGGATCAAGTTCACAGAAGAGAAAGTGTAGCCTAAGAGCTGCCTCTGTTGTGTGACTTACTACTTAGTTTATCATCATAAAGGAAAAATGAGTGATTAAAATGATATGAATATGAGTTCTGTGATAATGAAAGTGTTGAAAGTCATAGAAAAAGAAAATCCATTCTCTTGAACAAATATTATATATAATCAAATGCTAAATATGCCCAGTGATGGCTTAGGTTTTGTTGCTATTCTTATACCTATAAGAGTGACTGAATCCCTATTGGGGAAAAAATTGCTTTTAACTTCAAAACTCTTTAGCTCCTATCTCTCTTTTTTTATCAAAATAATTTATGATATGATTTTTAAAATAAGATTCCTAAAGAGCACAATTATCAAGATATAGCAAAACAAATTTACATATGTTCATAAAGATTGAAAAAGTCTAAAGACTTCAGATTTCAAAGTACATGGAAAACCCACTAAAATGAGACATGAGGAATAAAATCCAATTTTAATCCCATAAGGACCAAGAGAAGGTAAGAGGACAGAAGAGTGAAAAGGAGACGTCAATATATTTTTGGAAGATGGAAAAGTGGTAAGGAGCTGAGAAAGCTGAACACCACGTGCAGGGACGGAAAAGCATGTATGAAGCCAGCCAGTCCTTGCTATAAGACACAAAAAGACTTGGGCACTGGAGGGACCAGCTGCCTTCAAAATTTGGGGAGGGGACTGCAAACAGGAGTGTCTAGAAGCTAGTGGCTGGGAGTCAGGCCTCTAGATTCTCTTCCCCATCTGGCACATCATGAAATGATCTTTCCCTGCCCCCAACAGGAGGCTAGAAGTCTATTCTGTGGAAAACACTTAATCAGAAGGACTCCAGATCAGTCCTCCTCAACTAGTGTTCAGGAGAAAATACAGCCCTAATGCCATAGGCTTTCATTAATGCAAGCTTCTAAAATAGTGCCAACTGTGCACCATTCTTGGGAGAACTAAGAAAATAGGTACTCAAATCATTTTCTTCTGTAGGACCTCATACTCTCATAAGCCTCTGATTGAAAAAGGATGCTTCAGCTGCTGTGACACCAGACACAGAGGAAGACTGGCTGAAAGGGGAGGGAATAGAAGGTGTGAGGCCTGGCACAGAAAGGGTCCATGCTATTGATAAACGCACCCCCTCCTTCTATGTATCTCTGCCCCCAGAAGCGTGTCCCCCACGTATATTGTCTTCCCTTCTCCCCATGGCTCTGGTAAGAGATTAAAGACTTTTTTTTTTCCTGAAAAAACTGAAGAGCACCAGCAAAAAGACTTTGGAGAGACCCAACAAAACAGCTGAGTCCCCATTCAACTTCTCTGTGTGGTCTTCCCACCCATGTGTGCAGACTTCCATCATCTTTAGGTTGCCCCACTTCCAATTAAACGTGGTCAAAGTAAGAGCAACAAATAGTTGAGAAAGCTATCTTGAAACTTGACAGAGAGCAAAGCACACAAATAGATAAAGAAGTTGTATCTGAGAAGTGAAACTCAGGAGTACAGAGAAATGGGGCAAGGGAACCCTCTTTTCTAAATCTTGTTGAATTATTTGACTTTTGAATCTGTATGAAAGTATTTTTATGGTTATTATATATAATATATGTGTAATTTATATGTAATATATGTGCTATTATATACAATATGCAATATATTATATATGTAATATATTATGTATTATATAGGTAATATGTTTTATATATATAAATTACAGTTACCCTAGGCAGTAAAGTTTTTGTTTTTGTATATTTTGCATGCTTCTGTTATGCTTAAATTTTTATAATGATTAACAGTCTTTTGAATTTTCTTAAGCAAGAGGCAAATGTGGAAAGAGCATAAAAAGCAATAAATCCAAGACTAGATAGGCCTGCCTAAGCACACAGAACAACAATGTTCAGGATGGACACTAACTCAGTGTTTTTCAACTTTTTTTATCTTATGGCATCTTGAACCTATCGTCAAATTTGCATGGCACACTTAAATTATGTTGATCAAAATAAAGAGTAAAAAAAAGAATATACTGCTTGTGCTTTGAACTTCTTTTCAAAATAATTCAATTAATGTTCTTTAAAACTTTGGGGGGCACACCTAAGATCCTCTCATGGCACAGCAGTATGCTGCAGCACACCAGTTGAAAATCACTGTGCTGGGCGGTGCCTGTGGCTCAAAGGAGTAGGGCGCCAGCCCCATATGACAGAGGTGGTGCGTTCAAACCCAGCCCTGGCCAAACCCCCCCCCCCAAAAAAAAAAGAAAAAAGAAAAAAAGAAAGAAAAGAAAGAAAAGAAAATCACTGTGCTAACTCCTTAATTTCTTTCTGTTATTAAAATGCACACTCAAGTAAGTGATTCAAAATTGCCCTTAAGACTGATGTGGCAGCAGTGAGGATATAAGACAGGAATTGCTACACCACAGAGTTGCAGATTTTTTAAAGCAGATGCTGCCTTTTTATTGCAAACCCCTAAAAGGCAAGATGATAAGGATTTAAGCAAAGGCATCCAAAAGAACCACAAAGTAAATCTTCTGCATCAGTCTATATTGGGTGGAGAAGGAAACACATACAGAGAGCTGTAGCCCAAGAACAACCATCCTCGTGTCCAACCAGCTAATGAGTATCTGGGAAAGATTAGAAATCATCATGGAAAGACCTGGAATATGTTTCATCCCTCGTCCTGTAGCTAAAGGAGACTTAGGGATGTCATAACCCTTGTCCTTTGGGAACAAGTAGGGCTCAGGGCCAACGCCATAACTGGGATGGAAAGGAACGTTTCCAAGTTTAGTGCTGTCCCCTGTGTATAAGCCTCTCAATAATCTCCACTCAAGCCATCTCCCATTTTCAGAGTGCAAGGACTGAGATACCAAGAATTCAAAAAGCAAAGGATGCAAAGGCAGACAGACAGTCAGCCACTAAATAAAGCGTTCATCTTATACTGTGAGCAAAATGCTGGGCACCAGATGTGGCTGTTCTTTCCAACTACATGTTAATGTTAATGCAGAAAGTACCTTGATATCATTGATGAAATAAATGATCATATGAATAGTCATTTGGGGTCTTTTAGTAACCTCCTTGTTTAAGTTTTGGTCTGATATGTGCTGATCTCCTCAAATCCTTCATTTAAAGATGAAAAGATTAAAATGTTATAATATATAAAATAATGGAGGAGGATGAGAAGACTATTACCTTTGCCATTTGAAGTCTGATCCACAGTGAAATAGGATTCATTTATAAATCAGAGGATTAATTTCTAACGAACCACCAGTGAGTTTCTGGAGTATGCATTTGGGGTAGGCGTGCCTTTCTGGGTCTAGGTGAAAGATCATCTTCCTTACCTTGTGCTTACCGAAGCAGAGCTAGACATTAAATCATGGAAGTAAGTAACAGCATTCAGTGACAAAAGTCTTTGCAATTGTTACCCCTTCTCTTGCTTTCCCATCCACAAGATATTGAAACTTCCCCTGCGAGGGAATCAGGGAAAAAATATTCCCCGGCGGGAGAATGGAAGAAAGCTTGGGATGGCTGCCTGCATCTTTACAATTCTGGGGGAACTGCTGCTATCCCAGCAAGAAGTAAGAGCAATCCGAGAGTAAAACGGGCAGAGGAAAAGTTGGAGACATCCTAAATGAGAGAACCAGAGACTTCTCCAGGGGAACCAGAATCTAGTTCCAAGACTGAGCGGGCAAAGTTAATTAAAGAGCATTATACTGGTTGTACATGTTCTGTGCCCCCTTGTGCCTCATTTTGTCCCCAAAGCGGCATCCCACAGTCTTGAGAACACTTATTTCTAAATGACAATGGCTATCCTAGGAAAGACAAAAGAAATTCTGTTTTGCTCTAAGATGGCTGAAGATATGAAATTTAAATTCCAGACTTGCACCGAACATAGTCAGCAAAAAACCATGCCAATACAGACAATTTATTTGGGAAATATCTATAGCACAAAGTCCTAGAGCAAATATGCATAGATTTCTTGTCCTTGGAATTGGAGAGAAAGAGACCTGAGGCAGAATGTGGTGACCCACTGCTACAGTCAAAATGCACAAGTCAACCATGCCAAGGATTAGAAACACGCCCAGGACTACCAAGTGTGAAAGAAAGGTTAATTTTCCATGCATGGATTTACTATTCAAACTCACTCAGATGAAGAAAGGCAGCCCCTATGAGAAGTATTCACTAAACCTGCACCACTAGCTGGCTGATACTGGAATCTATCCTGACCCAGCCCCAGCAGTAACCTATTGCCACAATACTGCTACATAAATACAACCACAGATCTCAGTGGTTTACAATAAACTTTTATTTTTCTCACAAGGGGACTGTTCACTTGGGTAATCTAATGCTCTGGGACAGGATTAGCTGATCTTGGCTGGTCTCATTCATGGAGCAGCAGTCAGCTGGGATCTATTACAGCCTCAGTATTCAGCTGGGATACCCCCTGTCTGGTTTGTGTAGTCTGTCCATCCAGTGGCCTAACTGACCCTGTTCTTAAAAAGGCTGGGATCGAAGAAAATGAACAAGGCTTTCTAGGGCCCAGTCTTTGAATGGGCAAATCTGCTTATCTGCTGCATTTTATTGGCCAACACAAATCACAGGCCAACCAAGATTCCAGAGTAGGAAAGAAGACTCCCCTTCCTTACAGGAAGTGCTAATATCTCCCATTGCAAGGAGCATGTTTACAAGGAAGGATGGCAAGTCTAGACTACAGGGTGATCCATCCACACAAGCATCCTGATGTCTAAATACTAGGTCTGTGAGTAAATCAAAACAACTTGGTTAAAGGCAATGTAGTATCCCAGGAGGGGAAAAAATATATTAGTAAGAAAACTTCAGAAATCTGAATAAAGTTTACAGTTTAGGTAATAGGAATATTAATTCTATAGTTTTGACAAATTCTCCAGGGTTATGTAAGATGTTAACATGAGGAAGACCTGAGTAAAGAACATCTGGGAAGTCTGAACTGACTTTTTAAGGTTTCTATAAAGCTAAAATTAACTGAAAATAAGAAACTTATTTTTTAAAAGCATATTTTACAGAATCTTGGGGGAATAGGTGGCAGTTTCCTTGCCTGGGTATATCGCTGAGTCATGGAGAATCCTCCATCCTAGATTCAGAAACCCCTCTGGCCTGGAAAAAGCTGAGCAGATGGCTTGGCCGGACCACATCTCTGCAGACTTCCAAGGCAGGCTGAAGGCCAGGGCCTGTGCCAGCATCCTTTCTCAGTGTGACTGAAAGGGTGCTGACCCAGCTGGCTGTGGCTGTGGAGCAAATGCCACATGGCTACACACTGCAGCACTCGGGGAGTTCTCCTTTCTTCCCTTTCAAGGAGTAAAATCCAGACTCAGCCATCTCCTGACGGTGAGAGTAACAAAATGTGATCTTCTTTGCTGTACAGCAGCTTCACATCTGATGGGGAGACTAAATCAGACACACAAGCATGCAATTACAGTATGGCCTGATAAATCTGTGTAGTGGGCATATGTTTATGGTCTGTTCTTCTCTCTTCCTTTGGGAAACCACAGCCTCTTCCAGTGTGTTTAAGATAAGAATATCTCCCCACCTATGGCCGACCTAGGTAAGCACATGACCTATGACCCCAGATCCTCTGGGCACTGCAATTGGTCAAGGGAGACTGACTGGCCCCAAACTGAGCCCAAACAGACCTTCTCCATTGTATTTGATATAAGGTTTCTGGGAAAAGAAAAGTCTGTCTCTGGTGCCAGAAGCAGTAATAAAAATAAAGACTATTTTTTTTTATTAAATCATAGCTGTGTACATTGATATGATCATGGGGCATCATACACTAGTTTCACAGACCGATTGACACATTTATATCACACTGGTTACCATAGCCTTCCTGGCAATTTCACAGGTATTGTGTTAAGACATTTCCATTCCACATTTACTAAGTTTCACATATACCATTAAATAAAGACTATTTGAAGCTAACGACCACCAAAGATAAGAGCCAAGACATGGAAAGAGAAATTGCTCATAATGTAGTTTAGACCCCTGGAGGCAGCCAAGCCTAAGACCAGAGATACCTCTAAAACGCCCATATCTGGTGGCACCCGTGGCTCAGTGAGTAGGGCACCGGCCCCATATACCAAGGGTGGTGGGTTCAAACCCGGCCCTGGCCAAACTGCAACAAAAAAATATCCAGGTGTTGTGGCGGGCACTTGTAGTCCCAGCAACTCAGGAGGCTGAGACAAGAGAATCGCCTAAGCGATAGGAGGTTGCTGTGAGCTGTGACGCCACAGCACTCCACTGAGGGCAACAAAGTCAGACTCTGTCTCTAAAAAAATAAATTAAAAAAATAAATAAATAAATCTCCAGCTATAGTCTAGTTTGAGCCGGGTTTCTCTCATATGCAAAAAATCCTGCCAAATGCAGAAATCAGTACCTAAAAATTGGCCTTAAAAGAGTAGTAGTCTCAGAACATGTGGGGAGCTGGGCATTTTGCAAGTGCTGCCTTTCCTTACCGGGGAGGTCAGAGGTGCTTCTTAACTGGCAACAAAAAAGCTGGGCAGATTTTTCCTGGTTGTATGCTGGAACTATATGACCAGTTCATGTCTGTGTGTCTGTGGGAAACCTGTAACAAGGTTAAAAATAGATTGATCATGTTTAGCAACCTTTATTGTCTTAGAAGCTTTGGCCCAAGCAGAAAGTGAACGACCCACATAGCCTCACCAAAGAAATTATTTCTTCCTCCATCAATCCTTAAGAAGACACAAAGTACGATTTGTCCTTTTTTGAAAGGATATAATGTTGACACATGGGAAAAGCAGGAGCATTGGAGGAAACCTAATTTTCTTGGGTCCTTACCCAAAACATCT
This sequence comes from Loris lydekkerianus, assembly GCA_963574355.1. Taxonomy (NCBI): domain Eukaryota; kingdom Metazoa; phylum Chordata; class Mammalia; order Primates; family Lorisidae; genus Loris; species Loris lydekkerianus. The sequence continues at coordinate 8,729 of CAUYPK010141510.1, read as the reverse complement.
GGCCATAGACTGCCAACCTAAAATGCAGTTAATTCCCCCCATTTTAAGGAGATATCCATGAGGATGCAACCCCACCTCATCATCCCTCCCCTCTGTTCCAAGGGCAGGGACCAAGAGGCAAGTAGGCAAAGATATTAGTCAGAGATAAAAACTCCAAAACCAGGTTGGATTTAAACCCGATGCCACGGTGTGATCTCTGGCCTAGGTGCCTAGCCTATTGAATTTCTAGGAATTGAATAGTTTGGTTTCCCTCTGCAATTTTAAAGAAATGTTATTTCCAGAGATTCCTCAAACCCTACAAACAGCCTTGCCATTGTTCAACCTCTAAAGCAATTCCAAGACCCCCAAACCTGCACCAAAGGAAATCGAGTACATTTCTCTGACAGCTCTTCTTGAACGTAGGTAAATTCGGGGAGAGACAGCAGGGGCCGCATTTTAGCCTGCCTCTGCCCACGCCCCAGTGTTGCATTCTCAGCAGAGTCAGGCACTGCATTTTCATTCCCATCCAAGTTGTGTTTCAATTCATAATTGATTCACAACATGGAAAAGAAGAATGGTGAGTAATTAAGCTCTGCCTCAAACCTAAGCCAAGGAGTTGCTATTTTATCTTGTGGACCTTAGGGAACAGTAAGGGTTTATAAGCATTTTTTAAGCAGGGTTAAGGCAGATGAGACGTGTGGTGCGTGTTTTGTAAAGGCGATGGTGACAGCACAGTGTACGTTAGGAAAAGGCTAACACTGGAAATGAACTAAAAATTAATAAGCAACAGCAATAGTGAAACTAATAATGGTTTGAACTAAACACATTACAGCGAGTATGGAGAAGCACTGAGGGGTAACAGAGATTATGCAGAAGATGGGAGAGCTTGCCAATATAGGAAACAGCAAAAAGAACACATTCTGTAAGACAGCACAAGGATTAAACTTCACACACTGTAAATGGATGTAAGTCCCTTGTTTTGTTTTTGTTGGAGGGAAGGAAGAGGCTGACAGCTGGAATTCTGTCTGAAACAGAAGGAAAGACTTTTAAATCCTGGTTTATTTTTCACTTGAAAGGGATTTGTCCTGAAAATTGTCAAGATGTATAGTTGCTCTTAAGAGATTTTGGCAAGATATACACAAAAGAATGCCTCAGTTACCTACTGAAATGCAGCCTCCAGGGACCTTAAACCAGAGCAGGAACTTGGGAGGCTCCAGGTCCATTGCACAAGGTTTTAGGTTAGAAAATGAAGCTAATTACGTTCTTTCTGAATTCTCTTTCACCTGGATAAGAGCATGGTGTTAAGTGATTCTAAAAGACTTAGCAGACTATAGAAATATACATATCAGAAAAATTTAAATCAAAGCCCATTTTAGTGGTTTATGAAAGCTAAAAAAGATGATCACCTGCCAAAGGCAGCTGGTTTCACCCTCACTTTTCAAGGGCCTAGCCCTTGCTGGATTCTAGTAGATCCTGCATTCCTCTGAGGGCTATTCCTTCCTCTTCTGTCACAGTGTCACGTAAGCCCCTAAATAATGCCAAATAAATGCCCACTGGTCTCTCAGGCAAATGTAGATTCAATCTGACAGCTATAGTCCATCCATCATGTAAGGTCCATGTGAGAACTGAATGAAATTTTACAAGTTAAGTGCTTAGCTTAGTTCCCAGCATATAATAAACACTCACATGTTTATTATATTATGTTTATTATGGCTATCCACAATGATACACAGCTTTGAAAATTCTCATGTTAGCTATAAAAGCATTTAGCAAAAACAAAACCAACAATCTCCCTACTCTTCTTATTGTAATTATCTGATAACCCACCCCTATTTCACTCCCATGTCAACTTCTTCCTCTTCTTCTGCCTGTTCAGAATTAAATTTATCAAAAGAATTTGAAAACGTGGATGTTAAAGTTCAAAAAGAAAATGTAATAATAATCAAAGTACCACCTAAGCATTCTTTGACAAGGTCTGAGGTTGGTTCTTATTCCCTAGCACACTTACGCTTCTAACCCTTTGCAAAGAGCAAAATTTATTTCTCATCATCAGCAGGAAGGCTGAAAATTCTTTCCCAGAACTGCCTTGAAGTTTTTTCCCCAACTTGGCCTGCTGCACTTGAATTGGGGTTTCCACCCCAGAGAGAATGTAGTTGTGTCCAAATAGGATGAGTCACTGAACTCTAAAGAGAAATGATTTCATCTTTTTAAGAGGAGCAGTGGAGAGTTCCATTTTTGTGGTGAAATAGTCCTTGAAGTGGGCCAGGATGAAAGCTGTCCCATCTCATTTCCTCTTTTCCATGCCTTGCAACTGTGAGAGAGGGACTATTTGAACTCTGGCAAAAGGCCACTTGGCTTTGTAGATTTACCAAGTAATCTTCACCAAGAAGAAAAGGTCCCTGAGTAATAATATGGAACGTCAAGCCCCTTGGGGATGCTCATTAAACGCTCCTTGGCTGTCTGTAAGAGTCCTAAGGCTCATTGAGTCATACTGCCCCATTTGTTACTGATAGCTCTTTAGATAGACAGCATGCCCCTTTCTTTGGAGTCTATCTATACAACTATGGCACTATTTTTGAAAATTGCAGCAGTTTATCAGCTTTCCAACATTAACTATGTGAAGATGAGCTTTCATTGAGTAGTTTGTTGAGAGAATGACATTTTCAGATGGATACATGAATATGTGAACCATCCAGGCTTCCTCTATGAATATAACATTGCTGTGGATGGGCCAGTTTAATCTTGTCAATGCTCATGTACATATTATTTCATTTAACCATCACAACCACTTTGAGAAAGGTAAAGGCGATGATAACATGAGTTCCATTAGATAGTCATGTAATAGGCTTTGGGACATGCAAAGCTGAGTAACACACAGTCCCAGCTCTCTGGGAGATTTTAATCAGAGGAAAAATAAAACAAAACCACTACAACTACAATGCAGAGTGGGCTATGAAAAGGTTTTGGTTGTTATCTGTAAAGTAATGGGAAATTGTCAAAGGATTGTATGCAGGAGAATGACATAATTATAACTGGATTTTATTTATTTATTTTTATTTCAGATGAATAGGAGGGTACAGATGATTAGGTTACATAGTTTGCAATTGTTAGGTAGAAGCCAAGTTGTAGTTGTGCACCCTCACCCAGAAAGTGTCCCATAGACCCTTACATTGTGCCTGTTAGATGAGAAACACCCATCCCCCTCCTGCCTTCTCTTCTGCCCTCCTCCCCCTCCCCCCACTTGAGTTAAATTGTTTTTCTCTTTATAATCACATTTTAGGAAGATCATCCTGCCAGCAGCATGGACAGATTAAATGGGAGCTAGTGAGACAAAAAGCACTAGGAGATGTGAAGTGCTATAATCTGTCATCTGCAAGCTGGAGACTCAGGAAAGTAAGTGGTCTATAGTCTTAGTCCAAGGACAGAAGACATATGTCTCAGCTCAATCATCCAAGCTGAGAGAGAAAATTCAACCTGCTGCCTTTTTGTTCTATCCAGACCTCAAAAGGTTAGGTGATGCCTACCTACACTGCAGAGGGGCACAAGCTTTGTACTCAGCTTCAAATACTAATTTCTCCTAAAAACATCCTCACAGACACCTCCAGAAATACCATTTAACCAGATAAATATCTGGGCATCCTGTGGCCTGATCAAGTTGATACATAAAAGTAGCCATCACAGGAGGCTACTATGATAAACAAGGCAAGAAATGAAAGAGGCTGAACCTAAGGTAGGGAACACAGAGGAAAGGCAGAGAAGGTATAAAAATATTGTAATGAGGGAAAATGAATAGGACTGGGTGGCAAATGATGGATTGATGAGGCATGCTGAGGGAGTGTGAAAGAGACACCAAGGCCCCTGCCTTCAGCAGCTGGCTGGGAACCCGTGCTGCTCACTGCAAGAGAGCACGGCAGATGGAGAAGGCCACCTGGACCCGAGACAGAAGCACAGGAGCACCCAGGGAGCAAGGACAGCCCTCTGGTGGAGACTGGACACAGCAGCACCAGCTAGTAGACGAGGTCGAGGAAGCAAGTGGCTGTGATAGTCAAGTTTAGGGGTAATCTTGATTGGACTAAGGAATGCCTGGATAGCTGGGAAAGCATTGTTTCCGGAGGAGCAACATGTCTGTGAGGGTGTTTCTGCCGGAGAATTTTGTGTGAGTCCGTGAATGGAGTGGGGAAGATTCCCCTTCGACACAAGCAGGCACCATCTTACAGGCTCAGGGCCCAGGTGGAACAAAAAGGTGAAGAGGGGTAAATTCTTTCACTCTCCTCTGGAGCCAAGATGTCTTTCTTCTCCTGCCCATGAGCATCAGAATGCCAGATTCTCTAGCTTTTGGACCTTGGGACTCACACCAGCAATCTCCTGGACTTTCCCTCCTTTACCTCAGACTGAGAGTTACAGCATCAACTTCCTTGATTCTGAAGCTTTCAGACTTGGACTGAGCCATGTTCCTTCAACTTGTAGATGGCCATGTTGGGACATTTCAGATGCCATAATCATGTGAGCCAATTTCCCTAATAAGTCTCCACTCATCTCAGTCTCTCTCTCTATATATATATGTGTGTATATATATATATATATATATATATATATATATATATATATATATAATATATATAAATTATATTTATATATATATAAACCATTATATATATAATTCATATATAATGTTGTATATTTTATATTATATAACATAGTATAGTATATAATACATATAACACAATATAATATATAATGTTATAATATATATTATATACTATATTATACTATATATTAATACATGATGGTTCTATCTCTTTGAAAAACCCTAATATAGCAATGTGAATGGCAAGTCCAGACTTTGGACTTTAATTCAGTGGTAAGTGGAGAGGATTTTAAACAGTAGAACAACATGATTGAAGCAGTTATCTTAGAAAATTAATCTGATCAATGAAGATACCAAGCTTCCAAAAATTTAATTGGGAAGACACCTAGTTAGTGTTAGAAATGGAACTAAAATGCAAATCTTTTGACTCTAGGCCCATTTTGTGCAATGAGGAGGAACTGTGCCTGCTTCTTAGAATTCTAACTATGTGCTTTTCTCTCTAATAGGTCTTCCTCCCTTACAAAATTCCACAGCTTGCGCCAAATTTAGCACATTAAGAGAATGGATGAGTGCTCCAGTATTTTTTAGTGAATTAAGAGAATGAGTGGGTGCTTCCAGTGTTTTTTTTTTTTTTTAACTGACACATAAGGAGCCCAATCCTATATTATTTCAGTCATAAAGCTTAAAATTTTTTTTTAAATTTAAAACCATAGATGATGGCAATGGTCTTGTAAGACTCCTTTAGCGGTAGGATTCTGGTGGAAATAAAAGGAATTAAAATAAAAAATTAATTTAAAAAATTAAAGTACTTGAAAATAATGAATTGACTTGCAAATACAGATGAGCATTATTAAGACGACAATAATAAGAGTTACATTGTACTGAAGTTTTATTCTGTGATAGGGGTTATACATTATTTCATTTTGTTTTCATAAATATCTATTTAATATATGAGGAAACTAAGTCTTAGAAAGGTTAAGTAATCATTTTATCATATAGACCTTTGCACTAGATTGTTTATTGCAGTTCAATTTACAATCACCAAGATGTGGGAACAACCTAAATGCCCATCAACTCAGGAATGGATTAACAAGCTGTGGTGTACATATACCAGAGAATACTGTTCAGTCATTAAAAAGATGGGGACTTTACATCCTTTATATTAACCTGGATGGAACTTAAACACGTTCTTCTTAGTAAAGTATCTCAAGTATGGAAAAGCACATATCCAATGTACTCAATATTAATATGAAGCCAGTAGATTATCTAATGCATTCCCACATAGGAGTACAACTCATTTTAATTCAAGTTGGGGGGAGGAGGAATATGGGAAGGAGGAAGGGGAGTTTGGAGGTGCTCCCAACTGAATGGGCACAATGTAGGGTTATATGGCGCACCTTTTGGGTGCGTGACACAACTGCATGATGACCTCTACCTAACAAATTCAAATATTGTGACCTGGTTGTTTGTACCTTCACATTAACCTGAAATTTAAAAAAAAAAAAAAATTTTTTTTTAAGGTTAAGTAATATATTCAATGCTGCATAGAAAATGATGGAGTCAGGATTTAAGCCCAGATTTAACTTCAAAGCTTCAGCTCTTAAGTAATCTGCTATTCTGCCCTTCAGACAAGATTTCTAGAAAAAGTATAAAAGAAACTAGGAGGACAGCAGTAGAGTTCATCTTTTTATAGGACAATAAACCGTGATTTTCTGTTTTCTTATGGCTGTGCAGGCCATTATAGCAAACAGTTATCTCTTACTTGGAGCTACAGAGAAAACCTAACCCCTCAAATGGCAACTCCCAACTGCAAGTGAACTATTTGGGAAGGACAATAAGTTCTTATTGCACTGAAATAAAGACTAGGGAAGAGAACAGAATGAAAGCACAGGGGACTGCCATTAACCTCACTTATTTTAAATAAGCACTAGGATGAACAAAAACAAACAGGAAATTAAAAGAAACCAAATTGTTTGCAGAGTGCGTGCTTTATGCATTTGGGTGCCTATGTGTACGTGCTCACACAGAATGTGAGGGGAACCCTGGAAAACCACACACCACCAAAGGTGACATGAAGCGGTGGTCTTCCCTGCTAACCCCTGGGCTGCTACTTTCATGACCCAGAATGCTATGCTTTGGTTCTTCCTTTTCATTCAGGCTCTTTGGGTAGATGTTTTTATGAATGTCATTATGCGCTACAGTAAATTTAGGAGAGGAAAGCCCCATGGGAGAAAAATGATGAGTTTTTTAAACAAACATTTGGTAATGTAACTTTCCATTAACATCTCTCCTTTATCATTTTAATCCATGGCCAGCCAGTGAGTTTTAAATCTGCTCCTTTTGTACTCATCTCAGGAAGAATGAAGGCAGATCTTGGTGAGAGGTAAAACTCACAGGAGAGAAATCCCAGTGCTAGAGTAAGCATTAATGCTAATGGAGAAGAAATAATTGGGAAGGAACAATAAAACACAAACACACACACACACACACACACACACAAACTGAAGCAATGTGGGAAGGAAGGAAAGAGAAAGAGGCGAACTGACAGAAGAAAAATTTTTCAACTTAAGAGAATGCAAAAATAAAATTTTTACTAATACTGATTCTTTACTTTTTCCCAACACGATTGACCTACATTCTCAGTTTCACAGTATTGTCTAGCTTATATCAAAAGTGTTGGCCTATTGTGGTAGCAAATTAGATAGCCATATGGCCAATGCAATCAGTTGCAAAGCAATTAATTATATATGACTACACCAAAATGAATCAGCATTGATTCAGAGGAGAGCTGTAGATAGAAGTAAAAGATAATGAAAGAAAAAGGGATCAAGAGACAGGACCACCCCTGAACATAAGAAATGGTTCATTTTGTGATGAGGTGTGTGGTAAAGTTTCTATAAATAAATATGGCACTGAAATAGTTTAAGAAGAAGAAAGGAGTAGTAAATCTCAAAAGTGTGGCTGCTATAAGTATTTAAAACTAAAAATTAAAGTAGATTTAATAGACTAAATCTACTTTAATGTAAATGTCTTTTTAAAGAGAGGGGGAATGGAAAATATCAAATAAAGTGACATGATAATCTCAGTAATGTGCTGGCCCTTAAAACATTGTAAGTCCAGATAAACCCTTGAGAGTGACTTGCTCCAGAATCCCCAAATCTAAAAGCAAATTACTTACTGACATGACAGAATTATCTGAGATCACATGAACATCATGTATTTCATATTTTATAAGTAAGACAAAAGTCTTAAACAGAAAAATAAAAGAATGTTTATATTCAGTAAGTCAGATGAGTTGTTAAAGAAAATAAAAAAGAACGAAGAGCAGGATCATCAAAGATATTGCAAGAAATTGTAACAATAACTCTTTCCTAGATTTTCTGGAATGATAGTTTTGCATTGGAAAACTTGTTAGACTACCAAGATGTTGCGTAAACATCTACATTTTTCAAAACTATATTACTATTTCAAACTAAGTAAAACTTATTCCTATTTAAGCTTTTCTTACAAAGGTCATAATTGTTCTTGAAAATACCTATTAATCAATTCTAAACAACCTTGAAAGATTATTTTTATCTCTAACACTGGACTACTAAAAACAAAGTAACTTTCAAAAACATTTTTCCCAAGTATTATTGTCTTTTGAAATTATATGAATATGTTGCATTCTTCTTCTGATTAAAAAATGTAAATTAAATTCATTACAGACTATCTTGTTAAAGCAAAAGAACTATTTAGAACAAGGAAAGGGGCCAGCTGTTCCAAGGGAGGAACCTAGAGTAAACCCAGACAAGGTCCACTCTGGCTCCAAAGAGACACTGAGTCAGCGGTAAGCAAACTGTGAAGAGACTGACCCACTCAGGGAATGACCACAGCTAATCTATGTCTGGACATGACAATGGAAGAGTATCACTCATTTTTTTTAATTTTTAAATTTTTTTATTATTAAATCATAGCTGTGTACATTAATGCGATCCTGGGGCACCATACACTAACATATAAGCAAGAACAAGTGATCCCATCACAGGCTGGGCAAGGGACTTGAAGAGAAACTTCTCTGAAGAAGACAGGCGCACGGCCTACAGACATATGAAAAAATGCTCATCATCCTTAATCATCACAGAAATGCAAATCAAAACTCTTTTATCTGATGGATAGTGGG
>CAUYPK010141508.1:0-12252 GCA_963574355.1 Loris lydekkerianus | reverse complement strand
GAACTGGGTGTCAGCTCCCATGTGGTTTTTGATGGTTTAAAACGTATTGGAAAGGTCAAAAAGCTCGAAAAGTGGGTGCCCCACGATTTAAACGATCGGCAGAAATTGTCACGTTCCGAGGTTTGTTCTTCATTGCTTTTGTGCAACCAAAACGATCGTTTTTTGGATCGGATTGTCACGTGTGATGAAAAGTGGATTCTCTACAACAATAGGAAACGTTCAGGACAGTGGTTGGACATCCATGAGCCACCCAGGCACTTCCCAAAGGTGAAACCCCACCAAAAAAAGATCATGGTTACTGTATGGTGGTCAGCAGCTGGTGTGATTCACTATAACTTTCTGCAACCAGGCCAAACCATCACAGCAGAGTCCTATTGTGAGGAAATCAATGAAATGTACCAAAAATTGCATCAGCAGCAGCCAGCACTGGTCAACAGAAGAGGTCCAATCCTGCTCCACGACAACACCCAGCTGCACGTCTCACAAATCACCACCCAAAAATTAAAGGAATTGAGCGTCAAAGTTCTGCCCCACCCACCATACTCCCCAAACCTCTCGCCAACCGAATACCATCTTTTCAAGCACTTCAATAACTTTCTCACTGGTAGAACCTTTGCCAATCAGGACCTAGCAAAAACGGCCTTCGTTGACTTCATTGAATCCCGAGCACCCAATTTTTATGCCGACGGAATTAATCGACTTGTGTTACGTTAGCAAAAGTGCACTGATTCAAATGGCGCTTATTTTGATTAAATTGAATAAATATTCACTGTGATATTACAGTTTAAAATAGACTCATAAAAACGGACAAAACTTTTGAAATGACATCAGGCATTCACTATAAGAGGAGTGCACAGGCTTGAATGTTTATGTGAAGAAGGAAGTAATAGAAATCTATATTAATATAAAAATATAAGAACTTAATGTACATGGACATGGAATTCACTTCATGGTTTTCAAAGCTCCAATTATTTAAGTAGAAACATATGCTAAAGCTTCTTAGCAATTTCTGAAAGTTAGTCACAACCATCTTTTTAAGTTTGCCAGAGTCAAGTGGGCACCTGGATCTCTATGGAGAAAATCATTAGGCCTTAGTCTTCTTTTCTTGCCTCTCACTCCATCCCCACACATCTTCTTCTACCCTCAGAAGGTTTCAATATTTTCTGAGTATCTCAGCTGTAGGGAGCTGGAACCAGCTAGCCTCCCCTGTATCCATTCTGCAATGGGACTGGCCATATTATATTTTGACCACTGAGACATGACCAATTGTTGCAGAATGTTTTCAGAAAATATACTTTTGAAATGTATCATTTTCCTTTTGCCTTCCTACTTCCACCTGGGAATTGGCTATAATAAGTGGAAGTCCAGGAAGCATTTCACAATCAGGACCTTGAGAATGGATGCCATAGCCTAAAATCGATGGGGCAGAAAAATAGAAAAATGCTGGGACACTAATGAAGCAGTGGCCCCAGATGAACTGGCCTTTTCCTACTATGGGAGAGAAAAATAAACCTCTTTTCTACTTATCCCACTGTGAGTGTGACTTAATGAAATCTCTAAATGATACCCCAAAATGATATTATGGGCATCATTTTTGCTGCCCTCATAAGGACATTGGTTTATTTTATGATTAAGGGAAATTTCTGAAATGCAAGCTTAGGACAGGTTCCATTCCTGAAACCTGAAATGGGCTTAGGATGTAGATACAACCTTACTTTTTACCTTAGCTTTTGTCCCAACTAGACTTGAAAGTTCATCAGTTCCCAGCAGAACCCCATGAGAATCTCTATGCTAAGCCCTTCTTCCAGACTCTTTTTTGTTGTTGTTGTTTGAAGATTCATTGAGGGTACAAAGAATTAGGTTGCACTGATTGCATTTGTTGGATAAAGTCCTTCTTATAATTGTGTCCTGCCCCCGAGAGGTGTGACCTCTGTAACCCCATTCCCCAACCTCCTCTCCCTCCCCACTTTCTCATTCCCCTACCCCTCCTTGTATTAGCTCATCTTCATATTATAATTGAGTATATTCTTCCAGATTCTTGATAAACTTCTTTACTATAATGATTCTTTTACACAATATTTCATTTTTTTTTGAGTAGTCTTATTAAATATGACATTCTATGTTGAATTCTTTGTAGATTTATTTTTAGTACCTTAGGGATATTTTTCTCTGTTAGAGTGTAAATACAGGAGGCCAGGAACTAGGTACTTTGTACATATGTTGAGATAATAAATGAACAAAGAAGGGAGATAAATTAACAAATAAACCAGAATTAGTTGAAACATAAAGACTTTTAAAATGTTGAAGTGATAATAAAATTTAATTTTTACTAATAAAGGAGGTGGTAAAAATGGGGGGTGCATAAGAGGCTGCTATTGGTAAGTGGACCTGTGTGTGTGCAAAGGTAGGAGGTCTTTAGACCAGAAGACAACATCTGTGAGCTCTGTTCTGTCTTGTTCCAGAAGCCAAACTGTGAGAAAAGCCCTAATCCAGGAGGAATGGCCTCAATGACCAAAAACAATCTCTGAATTTGGGTCAAGAGTATTTATACCACCTAAATGACAAAATTACACACAAAAATTTCTTAAATCAACAAATAATTCTAGTCAGGAGAGGCAACAATAAATCATTTCATAGTTATGTGCTCTACCTTGGACCCTTGTAGCCCCTCTGCTGGGATTTTCAAGTTTCCTTCAACTAGGATTTCTCAAACCAAGGTCCAAGACACATTGGAGATTGTCTCCTAGATTTGACAGTTGTGCTTTTAAGCATTCTTGCCCTTCTGATTTCTTGCTCCACTAGCTCACTTCTGAGAAGCATTGTATAATCATCTGACCCTAAGCCAAGGACACAAGTCCACAGAGGCCTCGGCTAATGTGGGAAGAAAGCTTTCAGCTTTGTGGGGCTGAGTCTGCTGAGCTAAGCAGCCTCTTAGTACTGTCAGAGGATTGGCACTGCTCATGTGCAGTTGTTCTGTTGTATTCTTTTTCTATGAGTTGGATAAGCCTTTGAAGATTAGGCAGTTATTTGCACATCCCCAGTCCCATATGGACTTTTATAACTTATCGCCAAAATGTGTTTCATACTGAATGGAGCTTTTCAAATCTTATCTGGTGATGAATGAACCACTCTGATTTGTGTGAATCTACTTTTCTACCAGGCAATGAAATAAAATGTATGACTGACCAGATTTTTTTCCTGAAGGAGCAACTTGCCTATACCCATTCTTTCGGAGGGCGCCAGGCAGTGAGCAGGTTGCTATCGACAGGTAGATAGCAATGTGTAGAGGACACTGAATTAAAATGGGGAACAACAGTGTTCTGGGGCTTATTCTCATTACCCAGTTTCACAAGGGTGAAGTAGGGCTCAAGCAACACCTCTTTGCAGAAACCTTTCCTGACCTCTCTACTCCCTCCCCAACCCCCAGTCTGGGTTTGACAGCTTTCCCTTGCTCCTGTAGTACCCTGAACTTTGCTCTATGAAGTACTCAGAACAAGGTCAAAGGGTACCCACACGGGAAAGTAGAGCGAAGATGTAAGGAACCTCGATGTAGCAAAAAATGTACTTCACATCATTTCCAGCTGAAAGTATCAATATGATGTCATTGACTATGTTCTAGGTACGTAAGGCTAATTGATTCTGGACTCTGGACTCTCCTCTCTAGTTCCTGTAGGTAACGAAGGCACCATCCCAACATGGGGTGAAGGATGGCTAAGTGCTTCTAGTTTCTGTGCTGTCCTTGCTCCTCATTGGCCTCCAAGCTGATGTTCCTAGATCTGTGATCCTTGGCCACCCTACACTGGCATCTGGGGAGGTGTGCTTGGCCCTGCCGGTGCTTTGGGATGTGGTGCTGGCTCTCAATGCTGAAGTCCATGATCTCCCTTCTGCATTCTTCATCTGTGTTATTAAACTCAGCAAAGGCAACTGGAAATGTATGTCTCACCCATGAACATGGTAATGACTTTAGATACTCTTTTCTTCTGATATAGAAATTCTTTCCACATTCAAAAGTAGATGGTTCTTTACTTGCTTTGCCTTTTCATTGACCATCAATAATGCATAGTGGCCAGGCGTGGAGGCTCATGCCTGTAACACTAGCACTCTGAGAGGCTGAGGGGGTGGGGACTGCTTGAGCTCAGGAGCTTGAGATCAGCTTGAGCAAGAGCAAGACCCTGTCTTTTACTAAAGATAGAAAAATTAGCCAGGCATTGTGGTGGGCACCTGCAGTCCCAGCAACTCGAGAGGCTGAGACAAGATCATTTGAGCCCAAGAACTTGAAGTTGCTATGAAGATTCAAAATCAAGACATAATTTCATTGTCTCTTAACTTTTTAACTTCTAGGCAAGCCAGTAATTGCTAATAATCAAGCACACAGTCATTGCTTGTGTGCTTTATATGTGTTATATCCTAAAACTTGCATTGTGTTGAGGTTTGGAAACTACCAGAAATATTTAAGGCCCTGCAGAGGTAACACAAACTGAGCTCATGTCTCTACAGTCTTATATTTTTGGAAATCAAAAACTCAGAACAAGGTGGGAAAAAAAAGAGAGAAATAATAATTTTAAGGAAAAAAACTAGAGAGAGAATTTACCTTAAGTGAACAAAGAAAGTACAATTTATAAACTACCACTATCTCCTTCTTATGACATCATGCCACTCTACCCAGAGTGACAGGAGAGTGAGACTGTCTCAAAAAAAACAAAAAACAAGCAAAATAATGCATAGCTACAGATTCTGTGTCTGCATAGCAGCGAACTCAATTATGAATTTGCTCATGACCACATATGTCATTCTCTCATAAGTTTGATCTTTTAGATTCATTAGATGCTGTACTTGGAAAGAGCAAGACTGGTAATCACATTTTAATAAAATGTTTGAATACTTAAACATGTTAATATTTATGATAAATTTTAAAGTATATCCTGTTCTAGGTACAGGTAGTTATTATTGTTTTTAAATAGATTAGGACTTTAAAAGAACTTCAAAAGAAAGCCATGAAGAACTTTAAGTCCTCTTTTTAATGAACTTATTTTACAATGAAAAATAGAATTCATTTAGATAACCAACCATTCATATTTAACTACATATTTCTACATTATGAAGAAAATATTTACCCTGAGCAAGGGAAAACAGAATCCCAACTTGATTTATTTTGAATGCCTAGATCTTGGAATACTGTACAAATATTGGTACATACACTGGAATTATTCATGTTGCTTGTGTACTTCAGGGGATGAACACATTGAAGACAGAATTTCAGTAAGTCAAATCTTGACTGTTAATTTTTGCAATAACTGAAGGCAGAGAGGTGAATAATCTAAACCAGCCAATAATCTAAAATAATTGAAATTTAACTGTCAATTATGTTATCTATCTACCTCCCTCCAGGTTTATATAATTATGTTTTACCTGATTCATATTTAAATTGACTTGAATACTTATTAGTAAGGGGCAAGCTATGTTACCAGGTAAAAATGAATTTGGAACAAAATACAACAGCAAAGGAAATTCAAAATCAAGACAATTTCATTGTCTCTTAACTCTTTACCTTCTAGGCAAGCCAAGTATATTAAAGAATCACTTCTGTCATATTGGTTTCAACAAACATTGTTTTTTTTCAGATGATTGCAATTCACAGATGTTAAAAGTCACAAAATACAGCCAAATACCAGCTTTTCTTTCACCAGTCCATATCCACAGTTATTCACCAAGGTGTCCCATATTGTGATAAGACTTGGTAATTTGAACTTGCCCCAAATGACCTCCAGCTTCCCCACTTTGTGTTGTACTCTTTTCTTTTCTTTTCTTTTTTTGAGACTGAGTCTCACTATGTCACCCTCGGTAGAGTGCTGTGGCCTCATAGCTCACAGCAACCTCAAACTCTTGGGCTTAAGTGATTCTCTTGCCTCAGTCTCCCAAGTAGCTGGGACTACTGGTGCCCATCACAATGCCTGGCTATTTTCTTGCTGCAGTTGTCATTGTTGTTTAGCTGGCCCGGACTGGGATTGAACCTGCCACCCTCGATGTATGTGACTAGTGCCATAACCCCTATGCTACGTGTACTGTTTTCTTTGCTAGAAAACACTTTCTCAGTCCTTGCCACATGATCCAAATCAGGAGATATGATAGAAATGGCTTCTGGCATTTGGAGCTTGGTAAGAATGACAAATAAATAAATACATGTATAAATAACAAAAATATAATAAATAAGGTACAATTTATAAGCTATTATACCACTGTCTCCTTCTTTATCCTGGGTTTATGACTTCATGCAAGCACTAAAGCATCTTTCACAAGCCTCCGAGTCAACATAAGCCTTGGGATCAAGTATTAGACACTTCAGATGAATTAAACCCACAAAGTCCTTATTTATATATTTTAAATATTGGAAAACACAATAAATAGGATGTGGAACTTACAGGAACAGACAGCACATAGCCACACTGAATTTTACTAGAGATCAGTACAACTGGTTCTGATTTTGAACCATCACAGGGTTCTGCTGAATCTTCTACTATGAAATTTCTTTCTGCTTTATAGGGTACAATTTGTATGCTTGTCTTAATCTCTCTACTGAACTCTAAGCAATATAAAGTAAGGGATGGGGTTTTTTTTCCTTCTTGGAAAAAATGCCATAGCATTTAGCCCAGTGACCCCCATATGATTGAATTTTAAAACTATCTCTTGAGTTGCTTTTGCCTGCAGATGATACAGACCTGAACATTCTTAAAAGTTACTGGAAACCTCTCTTTCCCCTCACACTCAAAAAAAAAAAAAAAAAAAAAAATGGCATAGCCTAATGGTCAACAGAAAACTTTCTGGATTCAAATCTTGGCTCTGTCATATTCTAGCCATTTAATTGTAGACAAGGCTTTCTATGCCTCTGTTCCCTTGTTAGTAAAATAGTAGTAATAAAAGTGAAACTTCTTAAGTATACTGACATATGTTAAATGCTTCAGAAAGTATATTATACACTTTTTATATATAGTAAACATTTTAGAAGTATTAATTATTATTATCCTAATTTAACTGTCTATAAAAATTACATTGGCTTGAAGTTCCAAAGGAATAGAAGATAATTAAAAGGTATGCATGCTTCATAGAGGATATTTGTTTGCAAGAAACCACAAACTTATAAATGTTCCTCCTTCCTTTCTCAATGGTAAAGTACATGGACCCACCAGGGGCATGTAATCTCCTACTTTCTGTAAAGAGAATACTAGAATACTCCCACCTGTTCTCCCAAAATATTCATGCAAATTTAACAAAAAGGGTATGAACAAAGACAGAGTATGCACTGCCTCTCCAGATAGCTATCTGATCTTTTTTGTTGAGATTCTCTTCTGATTTCACTTTAATTTGGGATATAAGATCCAGGCTGGTATGTAGTCAAGGACAAAAAAAAAAAAAATTAGGATTTTCTGCTCTACCTCATTGGAGAGCAGAAAATCCTAATAATTTAATACAGCATTAGCCTGGCTGATTAACACTCTAGAAACTAACATATTTTATTTTTAGTGCTGATTAGGAAGAAGATACTAGCTTTAATTTGAAAGCCCAAGAATAGCAGGTATTCCACAAACAGGTCTGTACTGACTTTCTTCATCAGGGACTTCTCCCCTTCCCTCTTTCTCTGTCCTCTTCATGTGAGCAGACAAGGGAGGCAGTATTTCTGTGATGTAGGGTTAACGAGGTAGTCAAAGGGCCCCATCCCATCCTTTTCCTCTAATTCCTTCTTGAACAAAAGCCATATCTAGTTTAAATACTTCATTTGCCATAAAAATTACTTATTGGAGCTTTTTAATGTACTTTGTTCAATCTTTAACAGACCCAGAAGACCAAAAAAGTAAGGATATATTACAGACGAGTTGAGAAATATAATAGATAATTTTGGTTTCATAGCTGTGCATTCAAATTTATTCCCTAGAGAGAGACTACACTTTTTCCTAGACCACAAAGAACATACCAACAAAATCTTCAAACTGGAAATTATATAGGTTTGTGATATCAGTAGAGAGGAAAGTAGATAACAGGACCAGGCCGGGCACTTTTTGAGAGGACCTATTCACACAGGGGTGGGGAAAAGCCCCTCAAAACAGGCAGGAGGAAGGAGAGTGGGCCTGGGGTAGGCCATGCCAATCATCATTTCTGTGCAGGAGGACACCTCTAAAATGGCACCATAATTTGATTATCTTTGCCTTATAGACAAAGATTAATGTTTCAACTGCATAGTTCCTGTTTCTTTCCCTAGCAATATTTCTTAATAGTCTTTACAAATGTTGCATCAGTACATTATTTTAAGAATTGTTAAAATGTGACAGTTTGTAAACATAAATGGAGTGCTCCATTCACTATGCTTCCATTCCCAGCCATGCATCTGGGTCATTCCTGAGAATTCTGACTGAAGGTGAAGAGGGTGGGACATACCTAAGACCAAAGCTAGAAGACCAATGGAAATGAAATTTTGCTGAGTGAAGCTATTTGGCTTTTTCAGGCAATTCAAACACTCTAAGCATTAGAAATACAATTTAAACCTAGCTTTGCTTTCAATGCAATAAGGAAAAGAAAGAAAGAGAACTAAATATAGTCCAACCCAACAAGGGTTACAGAAATGTTATGGTTCAGGAAGGGATCATTGATTTGTGGGAAGTAGAAGTAGGGGAAGGAGTTATGGGAAATACAGAGAAGAGGCAATGTGTTAGCTGGTCCAAGAAGATAGGGGTGAGCAAGACCATCCAGACTAAGAGAATAGCCTTAACTAAGTCTTAAAAAGAAGAACAAACATAGTCTATAGACAGTCTTGGGAATCCCCGAGACCTTCAGAGTAAGTACTCTGAACCAATAAAAAGAATCAATAAAGTCAGTCATAAACCCATCACCCAAAAGTAACCATTGGAAATACTGTATTATAGGTGGGATTACAGGTGTATGTATTGACAACATATTGGTATGTATTGTGCAATGCTTTTTCACTGTACATATTTAAGATATATATTAAATAACTTTTAAATTATTAACAAAGTTAGAGATGTTCACTTAAGAACCTGCTATATTTTCCTATCATAAGTTTTCTTCTGCAGTATCATTAATACTGCTTTGTATTCTGTGGAATGAATATTCTGTTTTTAATTTTGTTCATGAGCATTTTAGATTATTTCCAATTTTCACTACTTTTAATCCCTTTCTGACTAATTAGAATTTCTGTAGCTTGCTTCTCATACATAAACCCCTTGGGGTCTATTCATGAAGAGTTGAGTGGGCCCCTTCTTTTGGAGAATAAATTAGTATTTATTCTTTGAACTTACCAAATAAAAATGCTAATAAATTAGTATTCTTTGAACTTACCAAAGGTAAATATGGAACTATGGTACAAGTAATGTCTGTGAGCAGAAAGTGTTTAGTGGGCATCATACTATCCATTGGCTAATATGTTTTAGGGCAGGAATACCCCACTCTACCCTATTGCTCTCCGTTCTCCCTACCTGCAAGAAAGTATAGGGTCAGGGTGTTCTTTTGAGCTGGTTTTTATTATGTGATAGCGGTGGGCTCTAAATTGTAAATGCCTCTGACTCTTTCCAAGGAGTCAGACAACCAATGTTCTATGGGAAAATTAAAGAGAAAAAATTCAGGTAATGAGAAATGCAAAATAAGTAATATTATGCTATAATAATCCTTTACTAGCTGAGGTCCAAAATGCTGTATTCAATGAAATAATACAATTAGAGTTAAATAAATAATGACAGCTAAGAGAAATTGGCCAGGAGACATTATTTCAGCTTATTAAGAAAAGAGATGAGACACTGCTTAATGGAAGAAGGTCCTCGTATTAAGAGTGTTGAAACAAAGGAAGGACAGAAGAAATAGATGAAGTCTGAAGAGCTTGCTTAGAAAAGATAGATGGATAATTTTATACAAAACATGTTACCCAACAGGATCAGAAATGAATGAGAGGAGGCAAGATTGTATAAGTAGGTCTAGGTTTCTTCCCCTACACCAGGGATCTGCAACCTTTTCTCTGAAAGTAAATATTTTAGGTTTTGCAAGTCAGGGTGCCTCCCACTCTAGTGCTCACTCCTGCCATTGTGATGTGAAAGCTGCTATAGGCACCTAACAAGTGAGCATGTTCCTATGAAACATTACCTATAAAATCTGGGGGGCAGGGAGAAAATGCCCTACTGATTGTTGTTTTCTGATCCTTAGTTTAGGTGATCAAAATGGTAGCAGTGTGCTACCCTTTGGTTCCTTTCTCTATAAAATGGAACTCATACTTAGCTGGTTTGGGTTGTTGTAAGAATTTAATGACAACTGTGAAAGGTCCCAACACAGGGCCTAGCGTAAGGTCCACACTCAAATGTTGACTTGCCCACCATCCTTAAGTAGGTGATCATACTCTACAAGGAAGCACTCACTGTCTCAGTTAATCATGTGTACCAAGGAACAGAAAAACAGGTAGAAAAGAAAGAAAGGATAGATTGAAGCTTGTTATTGATTTTGGTTTTGGTTTTGTGATACACATAATGAAGGACAAATCATTAAAAAGCATCATCTTGCAAACTGAAGAAACACAGCAAAGTACAACTGCAAAAAAAATTAAATTGATTGAAATAATTTCCATGACAATAAGATCATTGTCCTTTCTTTCCATTGAGCTTTTTAAACTTTAAAAAATATCCTTACTTTAAAGAAATCAAAGAAAAATTAGGGGCAGGCACAGTGTCTTAGGCCTATAATCCTAGTGATTTGGGAGGCTAAGGTGGGAGAGTCACTTGAGGCTAGGAGTCTGAGACCAGCCTGAGCAGCAGAGCAAGACTCCATCTCTATAAAAAAAAAAATAAAGAAATTGGCCAGATATGGTGGCACACCTGTAGTCCTGACTACTTGGGAGGCTGAGGCAGAAGGACTACTTGAGCCCAGGAGTTGGAGGCTGCAGTGAGCTATGATGGAGCTACCGCCCTCCATCCTGGGTGACAGAGCGAGATCCCGTCTCTTAAAAAGTTTTTTTTTTTTTTTTTTTTTTCCTGGTTTGGTGCCTATAGCTCAGTGGCTGGGGTGCCAGCCACATGCACCAGGGCTAGAAGGTTCGAACCTAGGCTGAGCCTGCTAAACAACAATGACAACTACAACAACCACAACAACAACAACAACAACAACAAAAATAGCTCGGTGTTGTGGTGGATGCCTGTACTCCCAGCTACTTGGGAGGCTAAGGCAAGAGAATCACTTAAGTCCAAGAGTTTGAGGTTGCTGTGGGCTGTGACGCTACAGTACCCTACCAAGGGCAAAACAGAGACGCTCTGCCTAAAAAAAAAGAAAAAAAAGTTTTTCCTTCGTTTTAAGTAGAAGCAGAAGTTTCCTAGTATAGGTAAAATGTACTTCACTGAACTTGTAAAACAGTCTGTTTAACATTATTAATTTCAATCAAATGGCATCTCAGTTTAGACTGGAAATAGAATCACTCTGGTTCTGGTTTTCAGCGGTCTCTGAGTAGCACCACTGCAGGTTGGTTGAAGCATTTCTAAATGAGGTAATTTTATTTAATACAGGGTTTCTTGTAAAAATTATTGTCTTTCTGTACATCTAATTAAAATAAAGATGTAATAAAGAATTTGCTTTTTTAATTAGGGCATAGATCTTAAAGCAATTATTGTATCATTAATAATTCCTTAACACACTTTCTTGCACAAGATGAATAAAAAGATTTTTTAAGCTGTGAAAAATCAATACACATTACTCATTTACATTAACAAAGCTACACAAAGTAATGTGAGTCTTCATTAAATTATTTCTCCAGTGAACCAGCAGAGTTTGGAGAGTCATTAGCTATTTATAACCTAGTGGAACTTCACTTACAAGGGAGAAATCTTATCCATGACTAGGCACTTATATTACTGTCACTTACATGAACAGCCAAATAATATCAATATGTTTCTGAGTGGAAATAGTTTGATATAATCCACAAGGACAACTAAATGATGAAAGACTTCATTGTGGTGTTATAATATGAATGGTTCGGCACTGTCTGATAGTTAGATGTCTTAACATTGTTTTTTCAAAGTTGTAATTAAGGTTCCTACTCCCCATAGACATTTTGGCTTTCATGTAATCTAGCATCTAGAGCAGGGGTGGCGAACACGCGGCTCCCGGCCAAAATGAATGCGGCTCTTTGCCTCTTATCATTATTTTGTATACTGTGGCTCTTTGCCAAGTTTGGATTTTGTTATGCTGCTTCTGAGGAGGGACCTCTGAGGAGAG
>CAUYPK010141507.1:0-22500 GCA_963574355.1 Loris lydekkerianus | reverse complement strand
ATACCAGATGAGACAAATAGAAAATAAATAACACAACATAATTATGTTAAATGTATAAGAATTAAACATTCCATGTAAAAAAGGCAAATACTGTTGGACTTTCTAAAACAAGAATAACTCTGTGGTGAATAAGAAGTACACTTTATAAGAAACCTATAAATTGGTTTCATAGTGAGACTGAGTACATTGGGTACGTCTTCTTCCATTCTTGAGATACAGTGCTAAGAAGAATTTGAAAAGTATAACCCAATTACAGCCCAAGAAGAAGGAGAAAGGGGAGAGGAAGGGGAGGGGAGGGAGAAAGGATAGGTGGAGGGAGAGTAATTGGTGGGACCGCACCTGCGGTGCGTCTTATAAGGGTACATGTGAAATTTACTAGGTATAGAATATAAATGTCTTAACACAATAACTAAGGAAATGCCATGAAGGCTATGTTAACCAGTTTGAAAACTTTCAAATTGTATATGAAACCAGCACATTGTACCCCATGATTACATTAATGTACACAGCTATGATTTAATTTAAAAAAAAAAAAGAAAAAAAAGAAGTACACTTTACATATGAGTACTTCATATTGAAAGTAGAGGGATTTAAAAGTTATGCTATATGTATACTGAAAATAGGAAACTTTAACAAAGGTAGTTTCAAGATAGAGACTTAGAAATAAAGATTAAACTTTCATTAAATATTCAATTTATGAAAGATGCATAATAATCTTCAAAGTACCTAATAATAACACTTCAAAATTCAGATAGCAGAACTTGATAAAAGTAAAAGGACAAATAGAATATATCTACAAAATTAATTATATATTTTAACATCTTTCTATTAGTTACTGCTGGAAAGAGTAGCTATTAAAAGAATTAGCTTATATTCTCCAAACTCTTTCAACCAACTTGACTTAATTAACATTTATAGAACCTCACATACTAACAATTCCAGAGTACCTATTCTTTGTAACTGCAAACGTAACATTAATTAAAATAGAGCATATGATTAGTAATAAAATGACTCGCAATACATAACAAAGGTAATCATATGTAGTAATTCTTTGACCAGTATGGAATTAAGTTAAAGATCAGTAAATGGTGAGCTATCTGGAAACTGCAAGTATTTTCAATTTAGAAAATATGCATCCAAATAATCCATGGATTAAAGAAGAAATAATAAGTGAAACAGGAAAATTAGAAAATGTTTCAAATTGAATTATAATGAGAACACAACACACAAAAATCTGTACTTAAAAAAACAGCTATAGATTTTACATTTATATGTTTAAATGTACATATTATAAAACAAGAAAGAACTGAAATTAATAACGAAAAATTCAACTATAAGGCACTAGAACAATCTTCTTCCCCTTCAGGAATCCCTATTACTCATATGTTTGAACACTTAATGGAGTCTTGCAGTTCTCTAAGTGCCTGTTCTGCTTTCTCTCTCTCCTTTCCTGCCTCTTTATTTACCTGGGTTAACTCAAAAACATTATTCTCTAGCTCTGAGGTTCTCTGTTCTCCATGGTCTAACCCATTTTTGATATTTTCTGCTGCCTTTTTACATTCCCTGATTGTTTCCTTCAGTTCCTTAAGCTCTGCCATTCCTTTCTAAATTCTACAAATCTCTTGTCTGACTTTGGGTTCTGTCTTTCCATTTCTTGTCTATTCTTTTTTTGTCTTTATCATCCATATTTTAAATTCCTTTTCTGTCAAGTCCATTAATTCTTTATAGGTGGAGTCTTCTGCAGTAGCTGCCTCAAGGTCCCTTAGGGGATTTCCTCTGTTTTGGTTTTTCATGTTGCCAGAATTATCCTGTGGTTCCTCCTCATGTGTTCTTTCTTCTAGTTCACCTTCTTGTCCTCCTTCTTCCTTCTCATTGACTCTTTTGCTTCAAACAGAAGTCCTTGCTCTTGATGACAATATGTTGCAATATGTCTCTAGGACACCAGGTGGCACTGTGGTGTTTTCAGTAGATGGATATTACATCCAGCAACCTCTATGGTCCTCATTCCAAACTTAGAGTTGCCTTCGGTGTTGGCCTGATTGTTTTCTCAGCATTCAGATCCTCTTGCTTTGGGATCTTAAAGCTCAGAAGAATCCTTCAAGGGTTGGTCTCATAGTGTACCCTGTTTCCAGTACCCATATTTGTGAAACAGATCTTGAGGAGTTTGAGCAATATGATATCACATAACACCATAGTAGTTGGGGACTTTAACATCCCTCTGACAAAACTGGACAGATCCTCTAAACAGAAACTAAACAAAGATACAAACGACTTAAAATGTGTCCCTAGAACAAATTGGATTAATAGACATGTACATAATACACCATTCCAAAGCTCGGGAATATACATTTTTCTTATCACCCAATGGTACATACTCCAAAATTGACCACAACCTAGGATAAAAATTAAACCACAGAAAAATCAATGGAATGAAAATTATACCTCATATCTTCTCAGACCATTAAGCAATAAAGGTGAACTCAACTCCAAAAAAAAAAAAAAAAAAAAAAAAAAAAACCAAAACAAAGGCTAGGAAATTAAATAACCTTGTGCTGAATGATAGTTGGGTTCAGAAAGAGATAAAAGAGGAAATTGTTAAATTCCTCACACATAACAACAATGAATATACAAGTTGCCAATGAAGATACAAGATACAACAAAACTGTCTTAAGGGTGAAATTTATCACATTAGATGCCTACATTCGAAAAACAGAAAGAGAGTGCATCAACAATGTCATGAAACATCTTATGGAATTGGAAAAAGAAGAACAATATAATCCTAAACTCAGCAGAAGAAAAGAAATAACCAAAATTAAATCAGAGATTAATGAAATTGAAAACAAAAGAATCATTCAGAAAATTAATGAAACAAAAGTTGTTTATCAAAAAATAAATAAAATTAATAAACTTTTAGCCAGATTAACTAGAAACAGAAAAGTAAAATCTCTAATAGCCTCAGTCAGAAATGATAAAGGGGAAATAACAACAGATGACACAGAGATACAAGAGATCATCTCTGAGTACTACAAGAAACTCTATGCCCAGATATTTGACAATGTGGAGGAAATTGATCAATACCTGGAACTGTACCCTGTCCCTAGACTCAATAAAGAAGAAATAGATCTCTTGAATAGACCAATTTCAAGAACTGTGATCGAAGAAACAATAAAAAAAATCTTCCAACAAGAAAATGCCCTGGTTCAGACAGCTTCACACTAGAATTCTATCAAACCTTCAAAAAATCACGTATACACATACTTCAGAAATTATTCCAAAAATAGAGAAGAAAGAAAACTTCCCCAACACATTCTATGATGCAAACATCATCTTAATACCAAAACCAGGAAAAGACCCAATGAAAAAGGAGAATTTCTGACCAATTTCACTAATTAATATAGGTGCAAAAATTCTCAGTGAAATCCTAGCCAATAGATTATAGCTACACATTAAAAAAAAAAAAAAAAATCATTCATCACAATCAAGTAGGTTTCATCCCAGGGATGCAAGTCTGGTTTAACATATGCAAGTCCATAAACGTAATTCACCATATCAACAAAAGCAGAAACAAAGACCATACTATCCTCTCAATAGACACAGAGAAAGAATTTGATAAAATCCAGCATCCTTTTCTAACCATCCCATATATCACTGGGCAAGAGACATGAATAAAACCTCTAAAGAAGATAGACGAATGGCCAACAAGCATTTGAAAAAATGCTCATTTCTGTAATCGTCAGAGAAATACAAATCAAAACTACCCTGTGATATCACCTAATTCCAGTGAGAAAGTCCCACATGACAAAGTCTCAAAGCTGCAGATGCAGCTTTGGATGTGGGGAGAAGAGAACACTTTTACACTGCTGGTGAGACTGCAAACTAATACAACCTTTTGGAAAGGAAGTATGGAAAACCCTCTAAGTACTCAAATTAGACCTCCCATTTGATCCTGCAATCCCATTACTAGACATCTAGAAGAAAAAGAAGAAAAAAAACCATTTTGTCATAAGGACATTTGCACTAGACTGTTCATCAGAGTTCAATTTATAATTACCAAAATGTGGAAACAGCCTAAATGACCATCAATCCAGGAATGGGTTAACAAGCTGTAGTATATGTAAACCATGGAATAATATTTAGCCATAAAAAGGAATAGAGACTTTACATCTTTTGTATTAATGTTGATGGAGGTGGAACACATTCTTCTTAGTAAAGTATCACAAGAATGGAGAAGCTAGAATCCAATGTATTCAATTCTAATATAAAGGCAGTAAATGAGCTAATACAAGGGAAGGGGGTTGGGGAATGAGGGAGTAGGGGATGGGTTCATGGTGTATGGCATACCTTTTGGCAGCAGGACACAATTTTAGCAGGGACTTTATCTAACAAATGCAATTAGTGTGACCTAATTCTTTGTACCCTCAATGAATCTCAAACAATACAAATAAATATATAAATAAAACAAAAAAGACATTAGAGATAGCAAATTAAAACCCAAGTAAATAGACGAAAGAAAATATCAAAAATAAGATAAAATAAAGCATTAAATAGAAACGGGGAAGTAGATCTGGTTATTGATAGGCATTAATAAAATTAATAAAGGTCTGACAAGACTGATCAGGAAAAATGGAGAGAAAACACAATATACCCATATAGAAATAAAAAAGTGATATCACTACAGATTCTATAACTTACCATAAATGAATTGAGAATAAATAGAAAATCTGACTAGGTTAGTATCTATTAAAGAAATTGAATTAGCAATTTAAAATCCTCCCACAGAAGAAACTACAGGACCAGATGGCTTCACTGTTTAATTCTATCAAAGATTTAAGGAGTAAATGACCTGGACTTTATACAAATGTCATAGAAAAGCAGTGTAGGTGGTAATACTTCCCTCCTTATTTTATGAGACCAGCACTACCACGATTATAACGAGTGACAAAGTTATCGTGACAAAGGAAAATTTAAGTCTAACATTTTGTGATTATAGATGCAAAAATGCTTAGCAAAATAATTAGAAAATTAAATTGAGCTATATATATAAATTATACCTTGTACCCAAATAAGTGTTATTTGAGGAATTCAAGGTTGTTTTTAACATTTTTAATAAGCCAATAAAAGTTATATGTCATATTACTGGACTAAATCAGAAACATTGTTTGATTATCTCAATAGACACAGAAAGGAAATTGAACAAATTCAGCACTTTTTCATAAATTAAATCTTAGCAAATGAGGAACAGAAGGAAACATCCTACATTTGGTGAAGAATATCTTTTTTTTTTTTTGAGACAAGAGCCTCAAGCTGTCACCCTGGGTGCCCTGAGTGTCATGGCATCACCGCTTATAGCAACCTCCAACTCTTGGGCTCAAGCCATTTTCCTGCCTCCACTTCCCAAGTAGCTGGGACTATAAGCGCCTACCACAACGCCTAGTCATTTTTTTGGTTGCAGCCATCATTGTTGTTTGGTGGGCCGGGGCTGGATTTGAACCTGCCAGCTCAGGTGTATGTGCCTAGCGCCTTAGCCGCTTGAGCCACAGGCGCCAAGCCTAAAGAATATCTATTAAACAAATCATTCACATAGTTTTTGTCCTCTAAGATTGGGGTCAAAATTAGAATGTATACTTTCACTACTTTTATTTAACACTAAATTAGAAATCCTGCTACTGTATAACAAGACAAGAAAAATAAAGACCTTGTTATTAGAAAGGAAGAAATACAATTGCTATTATTTGTAGACCACATGATTATTTACATAGAGAATCCAAGGGAACCAACCAAAACATTATGATTACTAACACCTGAATTTAACATGATTGCAATATAGATTGTATAATAATACCTCATTTCTATAAACTAGCAATGAACAACTGGAAAATTAAATGAAAAGAAATGACATTTATAATAGCAGCATACTGGAAATGATAAAATATTGATGGGAAAAATTAAAGAAAACCAAATAAATGGAGACATATGCCATGTTTATGGATTCAATGTTTAATATTGTTAATATGTTCATTCTCTTCAAACTAATCTTTAGATTTGAAGAAATCTCACTTAAAACACTGATAGCTTTTTATCTCTAGAAACTAACAATCAATTTCTAAATTTATACAGAAATAAAAAGAATCTTGACTACATAAAACAATCTTGAAAAAGCAAAATAAAATATCAAGCTTTGCATTATCTGCTTTTTGAACTTACTATAATTATTATAAAGCTACAATGATAAACACTGTGATATCGGCTACTTGGAAAAACAAGAGAGAGTACAGGAATGGGTCTATGCACAATTTATTATTAACCAAGATACCAAGTCAAATATGTATGCACAACCTACACATTCAGAAAGAGATAGATTTTATATGTATGGTATATTATGTATGTGAGTCCTTTGATATAAAGGGGGTGCCAAAAATGTATACATATGTTAAGAGATCTTTTTGGAAGTAAAATCAATCATTCCCCCAAAGTGTATGAATTACAGGTAAAATATATGTGGACAGCATGCCTGGGTAACGCTTGACCAATAAGGACACCTTCAATTCAACTTAGATAATGTCCCTTAAAAAATGGCTTAAAATGTGTATATATTTTTGGCACCCTCTGTATATACATACATGTTAATGTATACATGTGTATGTATGTATGTGTATATATATATTATATATTCAGAATATGAATCCTTTATATGTCTGAGAAAAGACTCATATCTAGAATATATAAAGACCTCCAAAATTTGACAATAAAAAGACAAATAGCCCAATTAGTAATGGAAATTATACTTAGACTAATATTTTACAAAAGAAGGTATGTGAATTTCTAATAAGTTTATGAAAATGTGTTCAACACAATTACTCATCATAGAAATGCAAATGTAAGCTACCTGGTACCCACTAGAATGACTAAAATAAAGATGACTGACAACACCAAATGTTGGTTAAGATGTAGGTGAAGTAGAAATCTAATACATTGCTGTTTGGAATGTCAAATGGTACAAACACTTTTGAGAACTGTTTGGCATTTTTATAGGGTTAAACTACCATCTACCCTATGTCCTAGCAATTCCATTCTTACCCCAAAATACTGGTGCAAGAATATTCACAGTTGTACTCATAATATCTTCAAACTGAAAGCAGGACAAACATCCTTGAGCATGAAAAGGAGTCAATCATATCTGTTGTAATTATACAAGGGAATACTATTTGTCAACTTAAAAGTACAAGCTAATTATATATTCAACATAGATGAATATCACCAGGTTGACTGAAAAAAATATATAGGATGTCCCAAAGGTCTCCCCTAAAGTCACCATGCATATGGAAAACAGAAAAATGCATCTAACTGTACCTTTATTTACAAATACTCATTACAACATTTTACAAACAGGAGGCTAACGCATAGGGAATATTTTGTAAATACTTTAAAAAATGTTGGGATGAATATTTTGTAAATAAAGGTACATTTAGCTATAATTTCCTATTTTCCCTATGTATGATGACTTTAGGGGCAATCTTTGGAACATACCATATGCTTTATAATTTCATTTATAAGAAATGATGAACAGATGAAATTTTTCAGTAATGATTGAAATCAGAAAGTTGTTGCTTACAATGAAGGAATTGAGTGAAGGGAGCAAGAGGGAAATTGTCATAGAGATATAAATTATTTAAATCTTTATATAATTATAAAGTTTACCAGACTAACTTATTAATATCTGGGCATTTATTATAAATCATACTTCAATTTTAAAAATGTTCTTTTGGGATCTCTTGTTTGCTACACTAAGTTAGTTTCCTCAGGTGTTAATTTTTTTCATTCTTAGTTGGGTGCTTTTATTTCATGGAGTTGTTTTCTCAAAATATATCATGGTTGTTGATGAGATGTCATCTTTGTATCAGAAAATCCCAGTTCACCTGTCTGTAGTTGTGGTCCTGTTACTACAGCCTGTGTGAATGTACAGTGACCGAGAGACACACTGTTAGTTGCTCATACCTATGTCCTGGGAGAACATTTTCTCAGCACTGAGCCTACCTTTTCCTCCTTATACCAGAGATTCTGCACTGCTTTTCTGGTCCATTTTTTCACAGACATAGTACTGCAGCATTCCAAAGATCTGTTCTCTCCCTCTCCTTGCCTGTGTGGTGTTGGGGGCAGCAAACAATTGGTTAATTTGCTAAACTTCTTGAAATATTTTTGCACAATGAATCACCCTGACAGCTGCCTCAGCTCTGTGAGTGCAGAGCAATTTTAAAGCCTCTTCTACCTTTTGAGCAGCTCTCTTCAGTGCCTATTTGTTCCAAATGCTTTTCATTTGGAAGAGATTTCTTAGAATTTCTGGCCCGAATTTGACTCCCTCATGGTTTTTCATTGCTATAATGAACTTACAATTTAAGAAAACGGTGTGTTTTCTGTCATTTGTGGGGATTTGGGTTGGGACTTTGAGACAAGCACATTTGCTCTATTTGCCATCTTAAATCCAATTTCCCCAGTCACTTTTAATTAGCATCTGTGCTCACTGCTTTACATACTGATGCACCTAGAAACTCTTGTTTCTACTTTCATGTGACCCTCTGGAAACCTGCCAGTGGCCTAGACCTATGTTCTTTATAAGGTGGATATTTTACAACTTCACAAAGGTAGAATGCGTAAGACATGGATTGAACTCTAAGGTATAGGCAGTTTTGAGGAAAGAGGAAATTAGTTCAACATGCTTGTGTTGTAAACAGTGAGATTGATGTTTTATAATCTCCACATGGAGATTCTACTCTACAGATAAGCAACCCCAAACTGAGAATGCAGGAAAGCCCTACCCAGCCATTGCCTCAGACCTCCCTAACCACCTGGCCCCTGACTATTTATCATTCTAATGTTGACCTAACACTTTAGGAGGCTGTGTCTATAAATGAAGGATGTGTTTGTGCACTAAAGTCAAGTGCTATTTGCTGAGGATACTGTGACTTCTGTTTGACTTTCTTTCTGATAAAAACAGATGGAAAAGGTTTTCTTTCGTTGTTTGCTTTCACATTAAAAACAAATACTGACTGCCAAAAACAAGGATTGAAGTACTGCAGTTCCCCCCCTCACAGCTGTTATTTAGAGATGGTCCAAAACTCTTCAAGAACATTAGATAATACAAATCTATAGGATCCAGTAGTGAAATAGTATTTGCTAGTTCCTATTTTTTGCCCACTGTTACAGGTCATTTGTAGCACCTACGACTGATGTGATATCAATTTTACAAATGTATAAAGAGTACAATTTTATTGCAACCTTTCCATGTTACAAAGCAGTCAACTGAGTGAAGCACAGAGTAATTAGGGAACTGTAGATTTATTTTTTAAACAGATATAGAAGCGATTTCATGACAATTCAAGCTTCTACAATGTCATTTGAAGGAAGACTATAGTTTTGTTCTTACAATAAATTAATCATTCTTATCAAATAGAAATTTGATGCTATAATTACAATTTTCAAAAAGTAGTTTAACCAGATTCTTCTGGCTTTATTATTAAGACAGATATTCATTGTAAGATAGTAAAGAAAACCATAATTCCAGAAATCCAGAGGTCAACATCATTGATTATAGAGTTTTCCCAGTCTAGATATACTGTTGTATTATAAAAATGATATATGTTCATTAGCAGATTTTACTTTTACTTAACATTCTATTTTAAAAAATATATCTTAGTACATATAATGTATACTAATATGGGTAGAAATTTGTCCCTTCTACTGGACAAGTTTATTTTTTCTCTTTCCTACTATAAATTACAGGGCAACCGACACCTTTGCAAATAAATCTACGAATGTATAATCTGGTTATTTCCTACAAGTTTCCTACAAGTTCTGAGAAGGAGAATGAACATCTCAGAAAGCAGTTATATGTATAATGTAGTTCAAGTTTCTATCTTCTACATTTTTTCCAGGATTCTGCTAATCTGAGGGGCTAGGTATTTCCTTCCTTCCCCTCCCTTCCTCCCTTCCTCCCTCCCTCCCTTCCTTCCTTCCTTCCTTCCTTCCTTCCTTCCTTCCTTCCTTCCTTCCTTTCTTTCTTCCTTCCTTCCTTCTTTTCTTCCTTCCTTCCTTCCTTCCTTTTAAGCCTTTGCCCCTCATGATGTCATAGCTCACAGCACCCTCAAACTCTTGGGTTTAAGAGATTCTTTTGCCTCAGCCTCCCGAGTAGCTCACCACATCACCTGGCTATTTTTTTGTTGTAGTTGTCATTGTTGTTTAGCAGGCCTGGGCTGGGTTCGAACCCACCAGTCCCAGTGTATGTGGCTGGCACCCTAACCACTGAGCATGGGCTCTGAGCCTAGGTAAGTTTTTCTTTATTTCCTCATCAATCCTAATGACATTCCATGGGAAATTGAAGAAGATGACCATTCTTCCATCAGAAATGTATGAATAGTTGTGTTTCCTTACTAAAATCTCTAAATAAGTTTGCAACATCTATTTGGAAGATTTGAATATTTTTTTCAGCCTCCTAATAATGTAATCAAGTTATTTCTGGAAATTTTCCTCCAATTTATACTTCCAAAAATATTATTGTAGTCCTTATTGGATATTTATCTTTATTTAGATATTTGTATCATTTAGCATTAAAAATGACATTTGAATTCTCATTTTAATTTGCATTTGTTTATTTATAAAATTTTTACCTGCCATTTATATTTTCCCTTTTGTGTAATAGTCATTTATGTCTTTTATGTTTGGCCTTTTAGTTGGTCAGTATTTTATTCGTAGATAATATAGATAAATTATAAACATAAATGGATTGACATAACAGCATTGCCATTTAAAAAAAAAACTATAATTCCAGTATTTAAAATAATTATTAATATTATTTTATGAAATAGTATTTATATGTTATAGTAAAGTGCATTAATCTTTTTTATTTTCAGTCTCTTTTAATATTACATAACATTTCAAATCATTAAACTTTAAATGTTTTTTTTTCATTCTATAGATAGGACTAATTTCTTTTTTTTTTTTTTTATAAATTTTTTTATTAAATCATAGCTGTGTACATTATTTTATCGATAGGGCTAATTTCAATGACAATGTTGTGTGTTAGAAGGACAAGTATGTTCAGATGCAGAAATGTAATTTTTCTTTTTAGCTTCTTTCTTTAAAAAGTATCCCTTTATGTATTCTTTGTTATTTACAATTAATAATCTTCAAATAAGATTTTTGAATATTTTACATGCAATTATCATTGAGTAGTTATTAATGATCCACAGATAATTTCTAAAGGCTGATTAAGACATTTGTATTTCTGTAGTTCCAGCCCCAGAATTTGGTGACATCTAGGGACAGGCCATCCCAGATCAATTTTATCTTAAGACTCTCCAAATGTTAAGTCACTTGGTTTGAAGTTACCAGACCAAGTACAGCAGACAGATTTGAAGGGTAGGATTTGATATCTTAGAATGCTTGGTGCTGAGTTGCTTTTTGCTAAAGTCAACGCGATGCTATCCATTTGCATTTCAAGTGAACAGTAGCCCACAGTTGTGCTCATGGATCTGTCATCAAACACAGCTCAGATTTCATCTTCAACTTATCTAAATATAGGCTTATTGTAAGTGACAAGATCCTGATGGATGGCATTCTCTGCCATCCTCTTTGATATTGTTTCCAGTAGGATGACTCATGGCTCTGCTTTGCCCTAGAAAATGTTTAATTACACCAGGGGATTTTCATTGAGTGAAAGCATCATTGACGGATCAACTACTACCTTGACAGCATGAACCGTCATTCCACTGTTGGAATATTACACAGCATTTACTTTTCTGACACTGACCATTTGAAGGAATTTTCAGCTGGATTTCTAGACAGTCTGATTCTATCAGGTGAAGAGATAGTTGGAGGTTCAGAAATGAGCATATATACAGAGATGCTTGGGTTTCTTGGTGAGAGCCCATAAAGCTATAAATGTTAAAAAGCTCAGATAATCTGTTGTGTTGTCACTTTTCAGAGGGAATGAAAAAGTGATTTTATCTCTTTTGATTTTATACTTTATTCACCTTACAAAAGTACCTGAAATTTAGCTTTGATATGAAAGCTCCTTGATAGTATATTTGGTAGTGTCATTATAATACCTTGAGACATGAGTGTTATTAAGAAAACCGTTTTCTTTGGCTCCATTGATACCTATTCCTCTGAATGACACATGACATCAAAACACTAAATTTGGGTACTTGGGTTCCCCTTCAAAAGGCCACCTAGTGGCTAGAAGTGGTCATGAACTCTCCACTCTAGGCTTTGTGCAGGTGACTATGCAGTGATCTTTCTTTGGTTAGAGTTACTGTCATATTCTCATTTTTCACATGGAGCTTAGTGCATTTGAGGGTACACTGAGCTGAAAAAGTTGTTCTGGCAAGGGGGATTATATTTCTCCTTAGCATCCTTTCAGAGCAGTCGGAATGCTTTCCTTGTCACAGATGGAGAACATGGGAGGTTTCTTGTTGGTGGGCTTTATGATTGATAAGGCGGATGCTGCCTCTGTCACTCCCTCTCGTATTTTCATAGATGGGAACAGGTTCAGGGAACAAGTTAAAAAAATAGGCAAATCTTTCACATCAAGCAAACTGTCCACTCATTCAAATTTTCTTGATTGTTGTTTCTATAACAGTCCCTCACTTTCTGGCCCAAAGTTCGTAGAGAATAACTGTTCTCACTTTTAAAAACTGGGGTTGCAAGAGAAATCATGTCCCAGATTTTACTATTGCTTTTGACTTTTGTAAATTAGTTCAGATGGATAGAAAGACCTGTGAAGACTAGAATTCAGTTTTCAAACTAGACCAATAGTTGGTGGTTACACAGAACCATGTCTTGTAGTTATTGAGAGTTTATCCCTACCCAAAGGTGGGGCTCTACGTGCCTGGGGTGAGCCCTAGGAATTCACATGGCCACTGAACCCCAGTCTCCTCTCTCTCATCCTATCCTGGACCACGTAGGACTTTTGTGAACCCCACACACTTTTGCTTTTGTGGGCCTGTGCTTTCATTTAAAGAAATATTAAAAATTTTACAAGTGCACTGGTATAAAAACCCAAATATATTCTAGGCCGGATTCATAATGATATATTTATTATTATATTCATTTTTTTCTTTTGATTTAAAGAAGAATCAAAATGTAAAAAATTTCATAAGCTCCTAAAAGTATCATGGACTCTAAAGGGTAAGTAGGGCCATTCCTTTATACATTTGACCAGGTAAGTATATTGTTCCTTCCCCAGTTTCGAGACCAGGCTTTGCTCAAATCCTGCAAACCATTCTATGTGGCATGCTTCTGTGACAATCAGATGGCAAATGGTGATGCATTTTAACCAGGAGAGACTACCTGGAACTGTGATTCTGCTGCTTAACTCCAAGCATTGCTATTTACTGAGAACCATGAAGGCCTCATTCAGCCATTAAATCTTATTCTCTGGTTAGTGACACAGGCCTGGAGTACACTTGAGTTACATCAGTTCTGCTGTTTGTACCACTGGGTATTTTCAAAGAGACCAGCACTATAGACTGCCTGCCCATCTTCCTTCTCTCTTTCTTTCCTTGAGATTTCAGTATGCCTTGGAGTCTAATAGTTACTAACTGCTGGCAGATAATGCAGGAAAAACAAGCAGATTATTGTAAGCAAATTTTGGAATTTACCAAATAATTTTATTCTTCTTTGTGCAAATTTAAGACTAAGTCTTCTTGTTTTAACTGCACCTGTCCTCCTACTTTACCTCACTTTGGGTCAGTATTATTGATGCAACAAATTTAACAAGCACTTCCTGAAGCCTCCTTTGTGCCAGGAGCTTTGCCATGTGCTCCCTGACTGCACACAGACCTGAAATTGTGGTATTGAAATTGTAGTTCAATAATTTTTTTGTTGCTTGGTTTGTTCTTTTCTTTTAATTATAAAAATAATACTTGTTGGGGGGGGGCACTCAATAGCTAAGGCTATGGATGTAAAGAGAGTTTAGTATTGTTTCCTTAATTAATTCTAAAAGTCATGTGTCTTCTAAAGTAATGGTCTTTGATTTTTTTTTTTTTTTTCCTTTTCTCTGTTGCTTTGAAAATTTTGGGCTGTTGCACTTTGAAACACTCCTTCATTTTGACATTTTCTTCATTTTCCACTTCCCTTAGTAAGAGTTTTTATGAATATGTTTTCTGATCCTCAGATTTTGTCCTTGAGATTTTTCTTTGCAGTCTGTCTCCTCTGATTTATTTCCTTATATATGTCTTTGAGTTTAAGAAAATGGAAAATTGGACTTATAATTATTCTAGAATTAATTATTCTACAACTGATATTTTGGAAAAAAAACTTTTTGTTCTTTTTGTTGTTGTTGTTCTTTTCATCCCTTTTCTAAATCTAAGGTCTTTAATGATCCTAGGGGTGTGTCTACTCTTCAAAATGCATGCTTTCCAACTTTTATCTAAAGATCTCAAATATTCTGATTTTTACATGTGATTTCCAGAGAAATGTCCATTTGGCATTTGGGATATTATTCTGTTTCTCTTTGGTAGGTGCTGATGTTTTCTGTTTGTTCTTGAAAGTGCTCCCTTTCTTACTGTTTTGTCTGCACTGCCCTCATCTCAGGAGTCTGACCTACATGCACTTCAGCCAAGGGCTTTCTTACTCATTAGCTTCTAGTTGGGTTTGACCAGTAGGGGGTCCCAGGAGACTGGAGAGGAGGACTATGAGGTTGATGTATTTATTTTCAAGCACCCTCCCTGACAGGGCATTATGTATTGGCCATTCCCCTCTGTCGAAGGCCCATGCTTCTGGCATGCAGCCCACACCACGGCTCTCTCCAGATCCTAGTTATTCTTACCCTACCCTTCTGGCCTAGGGTTATGAGAGTAGATGGAAACCCTGAGATAGGTTCCTTCCCTTGTTGCTTTCCCTAAGCTCTTATGTTGTAACAAATGTCCCTTTATTAATTTTTCCTCTACTAGCCAACCCAAGTGTGCATTTGTTTTCCCCTTCTAGACCTTGCTTGATATGGCTACAATTTATTCATATTTTTCAGAGGATATTCTTTAGGTTCTCTTGCTTGCTGCTTTTTTGTTTGTTTTAAATGCTGTAGCTAAGATTGGTGTCCTCATCTGCCTGCTAAATCTTCCATGAACAGCATTCCTCAGGTGACAGCAGTGTTGGTGAGAGGAAGATTTTATCCTCTCTTTACTTCAGAATGTCTTTTCCTTGCAGGTGAAACAACTCTCCCGTTTACAAAGCTCCAGAACATTTCCTGTATATTAGTCAAGGTTCTCTAGAGAAATAGAACCAATATATGTAATGAGCATTATATTATGTGTTATAAAATATAATGAATAATTTATATATTATATATTATAAAATATGATGCATAATTTATATGTTATATATTATAAAATATAATATATAATTCATATGTTATGTACCACAAAACATAATATATAATTTATATATTTATAGTATCCAGGATATGTGAGTGTTTAGCCACCCCACATCTTGGAACAGAGCGTCTCAACTAAGCAAACCTACTATGACACGGACGCTATACATCCTATCCCTGTTCACTTACTGTAATTAGAGCATTTTTCTCTCTTTTTTCTTCCATATTATCTTCTATCACTTAAGAAGAAAATATGCCACATTTTAGATGTGTTAATTATCAGTAGAGATAATTTCCCATATTAAAATTTTCTAGCAAAACCTCTTTAATTTGTATAATATTGAAATGCTTCTTCTGACATGTCGCATGATTTTCAAAATCACTTTTAGTTTTTTGAATTTTAAATCAGATTCAGTTTTCCTTTCCATGAATATCAGAAACCTCTGCTAACTTTTTTTGGAAAGAAATTTGAAATAGATTCTATTTCTATAATATTTAATTATATATCATATTTATATATTGTTATTATATATGGTTTATTTACATATTCATATAGAACATATAGTCTATGTGTTTTTTAGGATTAGCTTCCTTAGTTATTAATTTGAGTACATAAAATGTGTTATTGGAATGTTCCATAATTATGTTTCTAAATGGAAAGTTTGTGGCTTGTGAATTAGTTTTCTTACGTTCAAAAGAACGCTACATGTTTCTGCATTCCAAATAGTGACTTCACACATAAATATGATAACCATTAGTTGATTAGAATATTTCATTACTCTGTATCTCTCCTTGGCTTTGTCAAATAATTGAGGAATTAGTTTTCTTCCTTCCATTCTTCAATCATGGACATGGGAATAGTCAATAAATTATGTGATTTGGAGGAAGGTAGTGAAAAGAATTTTTAATGCTTTCTGGTACACAGAGCCATGTGGTTGTCTCTAACTGCCATGGTCTTTTATTTCTGTGACTTTGAGCACTAACCATTAGGCAAAATGGATAGGACCATTGATATCCAGTGAGATATATTCCATATTTATACTAATTACTTGGATTAGTGGTTGGTAAACAATGGCTCATTTCTTATGATCTATGAGCTAAAAATTATTTTTAAATATTTTCAAAAAATCATAAGAAAACATTATTTTATTGCACATGCAGATGATAGGAAATTCAAATGTTAGTATTCATCAATAAAGTTTTATTGGAACATAATCACATTAATTGATCACACATATATAGGACTTTAACAAGATAATGCATTGTATTATACCCACCACTATCCCTTATCCTCCCTTTCTGTATAAAAGATAAGGAAATTTATAGATATTCCAGGACAAATATGAACCCATTGTTTTTTTTTACAACCACATTTCTGACATCAATTTTATGGGGTTTCCCCATTTTCCTCTCCCTTTATACACCAATCAGTTCTCCAACTCTCTGGATATCAACTGTTTGCCTTGCAATTAAATTCTGACACTAAGTACTTGAAGTTAACACAGACCTCACAGGTAAAGGACTGGTTCGAAAACACCTCCCCCCTCTTCAGGTGCCAATCTCAAATTCCAGGCTGTTACCTATACTTTTGAAATAGTGCATATAAATTGAGATTTCCTACAACCCCTAACACAGGTTCAATAATTTGCTAAGACATTCACAAAACTCAAAGAAACATTTACTTAGGTTTATTGGTTTGTTATGTAGGAGGATGAAGATAAACAGCCAAATGAAAAGGCACATAGGATGAAGTCTGGAAGGATCCTGAGCACATTATGTCTTTGTGGATTTGGGGTTCGACCCCTGTCTGCCCATAGATGTGTTCATCAATGTGAAAGTTCTTCAAACCCCATTGTTTAGAGCTTTTATGGAGGCTTCATTATTGAGGCATGATTGATTATTGAGGATGAAGCCAATCTCTAGTTCCTCTTCTCTCCCCCGAGGTCCAAGGTGAGGCTGAAAATTACAATTCTCTAGTCATAGCTTGATCCTTCTAGTGACCGAAAAGCTATCTAGGGAAGCCAGCCAGTAGCCCTCTTAACAGCATACAAAAAGACACTCTTACTTTGAATCATTGCAGAGATTCCTAGGGTCTTAGAAGCTCTGTATCAGGAATTACAAGACTAAGACCAAATGTTATAACACAAGATATTCCTATTGCTCCTATCACTAAGGAAATTACAAAGATTTTAGGAGTTCTGTATTATAAATAGTGGCAGATACCACCTATATATTTATTGTTATGTCACAGATACAGTATGAATGTACTTTCCTCATCTCTGTACTCAAAATGGGACCCAGCAAGTATGAAAACAGGTGTTTCAATTATGGTCTCATCCAGGACTCTTGATTCTTGATGGACAATTACACATAATATCTTTATTTGTTTTTTTTGTTTGTTTTTTTTTTCCCCTTGCAATCTAGTTCCCAGCAGGAAATTTACTGAGCTGCCAACTTGTGATCATCTAATTGACTCAGAAAGAATCTGAATGAGTTTCTAAATATCCAACTGAAATCAATTGTGACTTTCTTTATTTTAGGCCCTAGGCAGATTGAAATTGAGACAATAAATGGAAGCACCTCATTCTGAAAAAAACGAGAGTTGGCGGCTTCACAGGAGACATTATATCCATACACATGCATACAGACACACAAGCATACTCACAACAAACAAACACATAGACCCACTCACATGGCACACTCATTTGCAAAGCTTTATATTCATAAAGAATGTAGAATTGGATATATGCTAAGCATCTCGGAAGCTCTTTCTATTATGCATGATTTCAGCAATCTAGAAAAACATTTCATTCAATGGAAGGAAATATTAAGGACTTTATTAGTCCATTTTATGTTGCTTATTACAGAATACTTGAAGGTAATTTATAAATAAAAGTAAATCTTTTTTTAACAGTTATGAAGGCTGAGAAATCCCAGGGTGAGGGACTACATCTGATGAGAGTCTTCTTGCATTTTGAAGGGTCCAAGGTGTTGCAGGGCAGGTATCCTTGGTGAAGGGGCTGAGTGTACGAACATGTTAACTCAAGTCTCTCTTCCTCTTCCAAAGACACCAGTTCCACTCCCCAAAGATCAACAACTCATCAATCTATTAATCACTGACAGATTAACAAATTCCTGAGGGCACAGCCCTCATGATCCTTCACTTGTTAAGTCCCCACCACTTAATACTGCCACATTGAAGGCTAAATTTCAACATGAGTTTTGGAGGACACACATATTCAAACCATAGCCAGGACTATTGGTGGTAGTGGAGACTCATGACTAATATATTACACATAGCTGAGTTACCAAGGGTCTTGAGAGTCTTTATTTTTACTATGTTTTTCATTTTATTCATAGAAAACTTTTCCCCAAGTTTCATGTATTTGTACACATTTTATATTTAAACAATTTTCATTAAATTCCAATTTGGGTGAAATAGAAACAATACGAATTTCAATTAGCATTGTTATGGGTTTAGTAGCCCATCTGCCATTTCATCCTCTTTTCCTAACAGAGAAGGTACAACTGTGAGAATAAACAAAGTGTTCAGCACCATGGTTCAGAATTTTAAGCATTTGAACCTCAGAAAGGAGGGACTGAATGCTCAGTTTTCATTGTGGTATGTAATCATGATGAACACTATTAAAAACTAATTAGAGGTGAAACATTTGTGGCATGAATTTTAGTGAGCATTCAGCAGTTAAACAAGCACACAACATGAGCTGTTGTTTTCAGGAGAATGATTGCTGGTGGGACAGCAAAGTACTTCAGTGTGTGCAGTTGAGAAGGGTTTCAATTCAGATCTCTACAAAGGATGCTCTTTCCAGCTATGGATTCCCCAAGCCCTAGTCTCATCCCTCCCCCAGGAACAGAGGATGCTGAGGAGCCACAGGGATCACAGACAAACACAACAGTCCAGTTGCATACAGAAAAAACGACATTACTGACCCAGCTAACAAAGCAGAAGCAAGCATTTTGCAAATCACATTGGAGGGACGAACATCAGCAGGGAGCAATTCAAGACAAAGCTTGGAAAGAGCTCTGCTTCCAAGCCTAGTTTATGCCCTTATAGACAGATAAAGCCAAATAGAGTATAGAACTGTGGGAGAGCCATTGAAGAGGATTAGCGAAATTTGCACAATACACAGAAAAGGAATTTGTTCATGAGTAGGACCAGAGGACACTGACTAAGAGTAATTTTCAGTTTTGCTTCATGGGAAGTTGACGCCAAAGTATTCATAGTTGTGGGTAATTAAGTGTATTTAATACTCAAGATTGTTCTTTCTAAAAAAATAAGGAAATTATTAAGTATTAATAATAATAATTAGCAAGAATTAAGGACA
Source organism: Loris lydekkerianus (assembly GCA_963574355.1). NCBI lineage: Eukaryota > Metazoa > Chordata > Mammalia > Primates > Lorisidae > Loris > Loris lydekkerianus. Next base: position 2,787 of record CAUYPK010141507.1, on the reverse strand, counting down.
TTAATCTCATATTTAGAATATGAGAATATCCTCAATATTGTCTTCAGAAAGTACTGCACCAAGGAATTTGCCCCATTCCAGTAGAAGGCATTTTAGATAGCAGCAGCATTCAATGAGAAGACAACATTGTCAGCAGGGGGATCTCTGGGCCCTGGAGTCAGGCAGAGATGGGTTCCAGTCTTGCTCCTTTATTGTTTGTGGCCGTAGCAAGGTACATGGCCTCTCCAGATATCATTTCCTTACCCTCATAGGGAATTTTTTGGTTTCCTAGGGCTGCTGTAACAGAGTACCACAAAACTGGCTGGCTTAAAACAACAAAAATTTATGGTCTCACAATTTAAAAGCTAGAAGTCCAAAATCAAGGTGTCAACAGGGTTGACTCCGAGGGAGAATCTGTTTCCTGCCTTTCTCTCAGCTTTAGATGACAGCCAGCGATCCCCAGCACTCCTTGGTTTATAGGTGAATCACTCCAATTTCTGCCTCTGTCTTCCCAGGGCATTCACCCTGTGTGTGTCCACATTTCCCTCTTTCTATAAGGATACTAATCATATTAGATTAAGGCCCACTTTAAATGAACTCCTGGACTTGATTATATTTACAAAGACTCTAATTCCAAATAAGTGTCACATTCACAGGTAGGATTAGGACATCTACATATGTTTTTTGGGGGCACAAATCAATCCCTAATAGCGATAATAGCCAAATACCTTTTTCACAGCACTATGGGAAGGATTAAATAAGTTGTTCATGCAAAGGCTACTGAGAGTGGCTTTGTGCCCATGGAAGAACATTTTTGGCCTCCCCAACTCTCAGCATGTATGGCTTTGTAATAACAGTTGGGCTCTGCGACCTGTCTGCAACATTGCCTCCCCTACCATGAACTCATTGCCTTGCTAAATTATTATTCTCATTATTACAAATATTACTAAAATGCTGCCCTAACATTGCTTCTTCTGTGTGGGTGTGCTAAAACCCTTTGCAAAGCTCGATGCTGCCCATGAACTTTCTCTCCATTCTAGCTGTTCTGAGTTTAGCTTGGAAGTGGCATCGAGCTGGTATGAACTGGAAATCTGAATGGCTGTATGAACACAGACAGATGGCAGGATCCCCATTGGAATGTGTGGCCAGCACATGGCTGCTATTTGTTTTCACTCTCGAGTAGTCAGCAGACACGCTGTGACTGCAGTGCAGCTGCAGTGAGATTTACTTCCAGAACTTTACAGGACTGGGGACCAGTGCATGGCAGGGGTTACTTAGACAGGTTAAGTCCTAAAAAGAAAGCAAAGAATCTTTTCACATCATGGGAACACAACTTAAGAGACAATGTCCCTACAAATGAGTAGACATGTTCTCATTTTCAGAATTAGAACATTTCTGCTTCCCATGTAATTCTGACTTGTTTAACTTCCTCAGTATATTCCTGTTATTTTCAGGCTAATGCTAAAGGTTCTTTACATCCTTTTCAATGTAGTTCATAATTGGGCCCCTGAAACCTCTTCAGATATGTCCTGCAGTTTCTTACCTCTTACGTTACCAAACCTCTTACATTCCTGACACATGTAGCATTTTGCTGGAATAAAATTTCAATTTATGTTGCCTAGATAAATTTCATCTTCTTGAAACTTCTGTTTGGCAATTTCTCTCCCTTCTTCATACCCTGCCTCCCCACTTCCTTGGATTCTGGCACCTATGTTATTATTTGCCAAATGATGTTAAACTTTGTCATTTTTAGTCTGGACAATCCCTTCTTCACTTTGAGTCTTTAGGGTTTAGGAAATCATTAGTGTTCAATAACTGCTGGTTAAACTGAATTATATTGAATTTCCTAAGAATGATTTTTTAAATTTACGTCTCTCTCAGGAGAAAAACAACCAAAGATATTTGATCCTATTTAGTCCTTTTTCAAAGGAGTGAACATTTTCTTTAAATAGAGCAGACATAGAAAACTTCTAGAAGGCAAGAGGTTGACTAAATTAACATCTGTGAGGCATGCATTCTCTCAATAAATATTTACTCAGTATCTTCCACATAGTAGGCACTGAAGACACAAAATGAAAAAGTTCCTCTCCCTGGTTATAAGGAACTCTCAGTATAAAGGGGCTAAACATAATTCAGGCATGGTGGATGAGAATACCTTGAGGTTACTCCCCTAATGGCATAATTGAAGTTTTCTGATCACAGAAGTCTTCCCTTAAAAGGAGCTGAATGAATTTGTTCTGACTTTCTCACCACCTGCACACTCAGTAGCTATCTCTAATTTTATTTTCATCTCTACTACCTCACTTAAATTATTTTGTCAAAGTCAACAATGACCTCTATATTGTCTAATCCAATGATTATTTTTATTTTTGTATTATTTAACCTATCAGCAATATTTGGCATAGTTTCTTATGCATTTTTATTTATTTTATTTCATAAAGTGTTCATATTCAGTTTTTTGCACAAATTCAGTCAAGTTTATAAGTGTTCCCCCTACCCAGAGAGTGCACCATACCTAGTAGGTGTGAATTTACCCATCCCTTCTCCCTCTTCTCCCAACTACTGCCTGATGGCTCTGACTTCACTGCCTCATGCCTCTTTAGAAAAGTCTTCTTTAAGTTTCTAAGAAATCCCACTTTCTTTCTTTCTTTCTTTTTTTTTTTTTTATTAAATCATAGCTGTGTACATTAATATGATCATGGGGCACCATACACTTGGTTCATAGACCATTTGACACATTTTCATCACACTAGTTAACATAGCCTTCCTGGCATTTTCTTAGTTATTTTGCTAAGACATTTACATTCC
>CAUYPK010141501.1:0-11182 GCA_963574355.1 Loris lydekkerianus | reverse complement strand
AAGGAAGGAAGGAAGGAAGGAAGGAAAGAAGGAAGGAAGGAAGTGAGGGAGGGACGCAGAAAGGAAGGAAGGAAGGAAGGAAGGAAGGAAGGAAGGAAAGAAGGAAGGAAGGAAAGAAGGGAGGAAGGAAGGAAGGAAGGAAAGAAGGAAGGAAGGAAGGAAGGAAGGAAGGAAGAAAGGGAGGAAGGAAGGAAGGGAGGAAGGGAGGGAGGAAGGAAGGAAGGAAGGGAGGAAGGAAGGAAGGAAGGAAGGAAAGAAGGAAGGAAGGAAGGGAGGAAGGGAGGGAGGAAGGAGGGAAGGAAGGAAGGAAGAGAGAAGAGAAGAGAGGAAGGAAGGAAGATGGATGGGTTTGAGATTTTCAGTTCACACAAATTCTGAAAAAACACCCTTTCTTTAAATAATAAATACTGACTGCTAAATTGTTGAATCTTAAATCATATGATAAAGTGGTACTTGAGGCTATATACAATAAAAATAAACATTTTTGCTCTCATGATTTCTATTTTAAAAGTAGGAAGGATTATTTTAACCGAGAATCATATAATAGCAAATATGGTAGCTGGCTCATTATGAAATTATAAATGTTGATTTTTAAATCACATTTTATAAAAGTTGTCATAAAGCATGATTATAAATGTCGGTTTCTTAAAGTCAGTCTCACTAAAATTAACTGTTCACTAGTAAAAGACTCGCAACACTCAGCATAATTTAATGGGATTTAAAACAAGCCCCCCTTTTCAGAGGAGCTTTTGCTCCAGAGAAAAGTCCCCCTAGCATAACAGGGAGATACTTCAGATAAACATTCAGAATTACCTCCTGGCTGAGGATTCCAGCCAGGAAAGAAAAGAAGAAAAAAAATCTCAGCCAAGACCCCCATAGCAAGTGGAAAGGATTTGGAACGGCTCTTATTTGGGCTTTTAGCTATTTTCCTGGGCTCTTAGCTAGTTGGTATAACTTGTTTTATCTAAGAGCCGTTCTGGATTTTCAGGCATCCTTTCTTTTTGCAAAGATATTTAAATAGCAATTCAGACATTCAGGGAGAATTTGACTTTTATTTCCTTCTTTCTCATTAGAACCTATTTGGACCCCCATTCCCACCCCCCTTTGAAAGTCTTTCCGTTTCATGCTAACTCTTTAAAGAAAACAAAGGCATAAAACAAACAGCAGTTAGAAGTAGCCCCTCTTGCACCTTGTGTTGGAGGTTCCTGGGAACATATTTAGAAATGAAACACAACTCTTCCTTTCACTTTAACGAGAGTTTAGGAGGCTGTGCTATCGGGCCATTGGTAATGAGAAAGAGGCATGGTTTTGATTTACTATTGCAGTTTAAATAGATTTAGAATCCAGTGAAATTGTTTTGTTCTAATTCTTCTACCCACTTTTTCTCAGTTCATTGACTTCTTAAAGAAAGACTTTCCCCCAAGTAGCTGGCAGTTTCCCAGTGCGATAAGGCGAAGTAGCGAGAAAGTTTTGTTGTTGTTTTCTTTGTCTTGCTTTCCCCACTTCAAGCATCTGAGCCCCCGTGGAAATCTTTGGAGTACATTTGGCAAGTAGGGGCCATTATAAATGAAACGCAAATCAAAAGCACCATGTCACTGGCTCCTTTAGGTTCTTAAGCAGAAAAATGTTCTGATCACTGAAGCCATTTCAGAGACCGAAATTAGAAAGTAATAAAAAATATCACACTCTCCCTGGTGGGCAGTACATATAATTGGTTCCTCAGCAGGAGTCCAGATCCAAGTCAGAAACGCTTACCCTGGAGGCCCCTGCTTTGGTAGGACCACATGCAAACACTACCAAATAAGTAAGAAACCACGCAAAGGGAAACAGGAAAACCAGAGCCGAATTCAGAAATAAATAGCTTGGGGCTAGAAAGAATAAAGATGAAAAAAAAAAAATGCCTTAACCCCCAATTTTCTTTAAACACAAGAATTTGTACACGCCATACCAGACAAGACAGCAAGTTTATGTGTTTAGATCAACTTGGACCAAGACAGTCCCTGTTTAGAACTGAAGCTATTTTTCGGATTAAATTCTGGCCACACAATGTTCTTGGGGAGAAAATGGATTGTGCTCACACAATCCTGTTTGGGGATTTGGCTTAAAAGCCTGGGCCAGAGCCTTGGTTTGCAGTTCAACTCTTGGCCTAAGCACAGCATTCCGGCCAGCTAGTCCTTTTTGTGTTCGCAGAGTTTGGGTGCGGAAGAGTTGAGTCCTGCTGCCTGATGGAGAAGACGGCGGGGCCCGTGGAGCCTGGTGCTCTGCTGCCACCTTCTGTCTCATCCATCACGGAAGGAGGCAGCTAAGCTCTGGCTCGTCCAGAAAATGCAGCGACTGGCCCCTTCTGCATTTAAGAATCAGGTCCTGTAGAATCTGCACAAAAATGTCCCCTCTTCCTGTCCTGTCCACCTGTGGGCTCCAGGCCTTGGGATTCAGCCCTTTGAGGCAGCTTCTTCTTGAACCAACATCGGCTTGTGTGCTTGCCTCCTGCCCTCGTTCCCTCCCTCTCTCCCTACCAGATCACCAAGTTTCCATAGGTAGAGGGGTCTGGAAAATGAAACTGAAGGCAAAGACAGGGCTTTTTGTTTTCAAACGTCAACACGCTCTTGTCTGAATTATTGCCAAAGACAAATGGGATGAAGCGGAGGAAAGGAAAAGTGAGATTGAATAGCAGGAAAAGGCCCTGACAGCAAGATCTATGGCCCTGCGGAGAGCTGTCCCTCGGGGTGAGCTATTGGTTGGATATTTAAAACCTGAGTGGACAAAACATTAGACCCTTCACCACGGGGAACAATTCTACAGCAGCCCCTGGGACCTGACCCCCGTGAGCGCAGAGGTCCTTCCCAACTCTAATTTTTTATGATTTCTCAATTGACTTCCCATTCTATAAAAAGTATTCTGTTGCCCGTCAGGAATCCAACTGCTTTGACATTCTGTTTGAGGTCAGGATGGTTTCGGTATACTTTCATTTTTGTGCAGCATTAAAAGTGCCCCACACCTACTTTCTTTGACTCAGAGAAAAGCAAATTCACATAATTAAGCCTATAAATATGTACTTTAGGCAGGGGATGGGGGAGTCTGCCTTTGACAACGGGCCAAGACACGACTCGGAGCACTCAGGGACTTGTCATTCTGCCTGTGGCAAATGCTTACCCCTTCTGAGTCACCATATTTGGTTGGGTTGTCTCATAGGTCAGGATGAGGATATCGAATGCCAGTTGGGAACATTTTGGAAGGACTGTGATGGTGAAAGAAATAGCTTAGTTCTGCTTCTGGCTGCCAGTCATTCTGTCGGTGTGGATTTTACACTTCTCAGCTTACAGGCCTGGCCTGGCCTGGGGGAGACAGAGGGGACAGCGAAGTGGCTGGGTGGTCGTGTTCTATACCTGCACATTCCCTCTCTCCAGGGTGACTTGGCTCAGCCACGCAGCTGATCATGGTGTGGCTTCCCTTCACAGCCAGGCGTTGAACTGGGAGCTGGTGTGTCCAAGTAGAGGTGGACAAAGATAAGAAAACAAATGGAGTCCCTGGGGACAAAACTGTTTGAGGCTTTTAACTGTCCCTAGGGTAAAGTTTAAAATCTCATGTTCTGCAAAGCACGGTGTGATCTGGCCCTTTCCTGCTGCTTGTATCTCATCTTGGTCCTTCGTCTGGGCACTGATGCCCCGGTGGGCTGGGTCCACTCTCATTTCCTCCTTATCTCAGCTCCCGCCTTGGTGTGCAGCCCAGCCGTCACTGGTCTCCTTCCCCCACCTCTCACCTAGCCAGTGCTACTTCTCATCTTTGAGCTCCCAGTCGAAAGCTCATATGCCCAGGAAAGTCATCTCAGACCTCTCCGACTGCACTTCCCAGGCCCTTGTCCCACCTCTATCAGAGCACATACAATAAGGACATTGCAGACTGGCAATGTTACATGAGTATTCCTGACCCGCACATGCTCCGCGCGAGCAGGCGCCTGCCTGCCTTGTCTTTGCTTCCTGGGGCCTCGCAAAGGGCCTTGTTCAGGGTGTAGCTGTTGAACGGCTGAATGAAAGGCTGGACTAATGAAGTGCCCCACAGTGGCTGGCAGGAGGTGCTGTTGCAGAAGTTGAGATAATGAATTGCACATGGAAAGGCTTCCTCTAGGAAAAAGCTAGAGTTTCCCCATTGAGAAAGGTCTGGGGGCAGTTTCTACAGGGTACCCCCCCACACACAGCCTGGGAATGAGGCCACTTTTAAATTTATTCTTGTAAAATAATCTACATCTGTGGTAAGAAATTCGAACATTACCGAAATGTATAAATACTGAAAGTTGCTTCCTTGCTCCTATGTACATGCTGTCCTGGGAATAACCATTAATTTCCTCATTCCCATCCAGATGGTTTTTACACCTTCCCCAATTATGAAATCATTTAAAATAGTGTTCTATTTTGCCCAGGAAGGTGTATTGACTTTGTCCTAAGGAGGAGCCTGACTCTTTTACTTCACTGGGACCTTGGGCAAGTCTGGAGGAGTTAATAGATCATAGCATATTTCCTGGGAGCCAACTTCCCGGCACTGGAGGTATTGGTCTGGAGAACAGATGTATTGGTCTGAAGAGATCTATTTTAATAGATATAGTGACTCTTGGTTTTGGGCTCAAAGAAGATAAAAAAAAAAATACTAGGGAATTTTGATAGTATAGAAAATATGAATAGTTTGAATACATTTATGCTCAGTAATTCCCAAGTATAGGGATCTCTCTAACACATGCACGTGTACATACACACGCACACACATGAGCACAGGGGTTAGTCCTCTTCGAGATGAGCAGGCCAGGGTGGCAGGAAAGAGCAGTAATCAGAGCTGGTATTCACTGAGTCCACAGCCCTGGGCTGAGCCCTCTCTCTCTCTCTGGGTATATTGTTTCATTCAAACTTTGTGACAACCTTATGAACTAAGTCCTACTCTTGTCACCCCATTTTATAGCTGAGGGAACTGAGAGTTAGGGAACACAAGCATCTTGCCCAAGGTTTGCAAAGCAAGTGAGCATCAGAGCTGGGACTTGCACCCAGACCACCCAGCAGGAGAGCCTACAAGCTGAGCTCCTGAGGTACTTGGGCACTGGGCTAAGGTTAAGAACGTGGGCTGGAATGTGCAGTAGAAGTCCTCGTTCTGTCCCCTCTTAGTTGTAGGGGCTGCAAAGACCTGAATCTCTCTGAGTCTCACTTTCAACCTTATAAATGGGGATGGTAATTGTTATCCCAACAGGGTTGTTGGGGCTACTAAATGGAATCATATGTGGGGGTATTGGGTCAGCTCTAGCACATTCTTCTGTCTTCATATTTGCCTCTCAGCTAATTCCCCAGTGGCATTTTGCAAGATGGTTAAGGGGGACTGGGACCCCTGAGAAGAATAATGCTGAGTGACAGGAATTGCTGCGTCAAAGTTGTGGGGGGGTGGGGAACGCCAACTGTCCTTTCAGCCGCGCTGTCTGCTCTGGCTCCCTCTTTCCAGCTGTGTGGTCATCAGCGACGTAGATCTGTGTCCCTGGTAGTCCTTAGCATGGTTGCTTTTTTTGGGTCATAATTATTTTATTGTCTTCAGCAAGCAATCTGTGCTTACAGTGAACAATCAAATAACACAGAAAAGCAAAAATAATTTTATTTTTAAAGTTGTTTACCTCAGTATTTTCAAGATATTGGCATTTTTTTAGTTCTCAGCATGTGAGTTATAGACTCTGTATTACCCAGAACAGATTTTTTAAACAGCATACAAATACCATCCCTTCCCCGAGTCTTGTTGAGGAAAGTCTTGTGAGATGTTAGTAGGCAGAATAAATAAGAAAAGAAAATCTCTTGAGCAAATCAGCTGGGCATTCCCAAGCCTAGAAGATTGGAATCAGATTTTTTTCTCCTGCCCTGGATTGTTCAAATTTCAAAACTAAGCAGGAGGAAAGCTGACCTTGGTTTATAAAGTGTTTCATGAAATGTCTGGGTTTTTTCCTTTATAAAACCAAACACTTGCAGAAAATGTAAATATGCCTCCTCTCCTGCCCCATGGCCTCTTTCCTCCAGCAAACATGTGTGAAATCTCACGCATATTCCCGAGCATGAGGCCAACTGTCTCATTCAAGATGACACGGCTGTTCTCCATGTGTCCGTCAAAGGCACCAAACCCCAAAAGCCAAACAAGACCAGATGGGAAACCACAAGACCAGCCCCCTGCCCTTTGTAGCGTGTTGTCACCTCATTTGAGTGCCCATCAAATGCAAAGACCAAGAGGTCAACCTGTTTCTGAGTCTCAGTGAATGGAATAGATTTTTGCACCTAAATAAGCGTATCCCCTGCCCAGTGCCATCCTTAGCTTGACCACCTACAACCCACTGGCTCTGCCCTCTACTGGTGACCAGCTTCACCTTCCTGGCTACAGGGCAGATACTCGAAATGAACTCAGGCACACAGTGTGGACACAGAGCAGCTCAGCAGTGATTGTTTATCATGGATTCTGGGTGGAGTTTGGTGAGGCTAGCAGAGATCACCGAGTTCTTCCTTACTTCAGCTGTTTCAGTATCTGGGTGGATTCTCTGTCCCGGGGAGAACAAGATATACTAATAATCAGACACAGAATATCTTCAGTGCTTTACAGTTTGCCAAGCACTTTCATGGATCCTCTCAATTGTCAGAGGAGCAGGGAAGGTGTTATTCCTATTCCACAGAGGAGGATGTAGGGACTCAGCAGGTTGAACACATGTGCTGATGGGACCAGAACTTGGATCCCCCAGGAGCCTCCCCTAAAACATGTCTTGAGAGCTCCCCAAATCCAGCATTCCCGGAGATAATGGACTTGGAGGAATGACCTGAAGCCCCCACCTGCTGGCCCCTGGGTTCCTCGTGCCCACTTTCCTCTTCCACCACATTCCTAGTCCCCTCCTGGCATCTGGGTGGGAACAGCGTGCCCAGTGCCTGGTGCAGCTGCGTGGCCTCCTTCTCCCCACGCGATAGCTTGTCACAGGCTGAGCAGAAAGTTGACCGTGACTGGCGGCTGTGTCTTTGAGGACTGCCGGAGAACGGGCAGGCTGGCATTTTGGGGGTGGGGTGCTGTCCCAGGTAATATTTTTCAAACTTGTTTTTGAAGAACTGAAAAATCAGGTCTGGTTAGTGTCTTGCTATTCCAGAGAGGTGGCTGTTGGGAGCATCAGACGAGGTGATCCTGAATTGCCCCAGGGTAGAAACAATTGCTGAGAAGGGAAACATGGGTTTTGACCGCAGGAATTTGAAGAAGTGACACATAGGAGTTACGTTGGCCCTTGGTTCCAGCAGTCGGGGTGATCAAAGACCCCAGTGTTTGCTGTGACTTTGGCCACTCATTTCCACTTGGGTTTGCTGGGGGACCACACGCAGGTGCATAAAATATTTACAAACATCAGCCACTTGGTTTTAATTTGCATAAAACTCCACCAACCCAACTGGGATCATCCTTATTTGGACAGCCTTCACTTTCAAATCCTAAAAGGATCTCCCCCTCTCCTGAAGATGCTTCTCTTCTGCCCCCTTCCCAGGTATTGCTGTCCGCTTATAGCACAAGTGGTCAGATGAGAACCCAGATAGTTGGTGAGGAGCTGCAGTAAGCCTCCCAGTATACGTTGCTTATTGGCTGACTTGGACAATAAATACTGCTTTTATATTAATAATAATTATGCCCCAAGCACTATGCAAAGAACTTTATAAACATGATCTCATTTAATCCTCAGACTAATCAGTTAGGTATATAGGCATTAGGATCCCCATTTTACAGATGAGAAAAATTGAGGCTTAAGGAAGGAGTTAATTAGCTTGCCCCAAATCATATATTGTCAGGGAGAGATGAGATCCACACCCAGAAATATTTCACTACAAAATTTCACACTGGGAGCCACTGTCCATAGAGTCTAGGGATTCTCAAAATATAGTATTTGTAGCCTCATCTATATTTCTGCAACAAACCCCCTCAGTGACAGAGTCTGGAAAGCTGGGCCTTTCCCCCTTGGTTTCTCAGTCCTGACAATATGAGGGCTCCATGCTAGCACTATAGGAAACAAAAGCTCTTAAGAATAGAAACCCTTTTTCTGAACCAAGTGTTGCTGGATAAAAATATAGATGTCCAGTTAAATTTGCATTTCAGATATGCAATAAATTTTTCAGTTAAGTATGTCCTATGAAATATTAGAGCTATCCATATCCTTAAAAAGTATTCATCATTGGGGCAACTCCTGTGGCTCAAGGAGTAGGGCACTGGCCCCATATACCAGAGGTCGTGGGTTCAAACCCAGCCCCAGCAAAAAAAAAAAAAAAAAAAAAAAACTGCAAAAAAGTATTCATCGTTTATCTGAAAAGCAAATTCAACTGGGTAACTTGCATTTTTATTTGCTAAATCCCTATAGGAACTGGAAACAAGTATATCTGAACCAAATGAAACAAATGTGATGTGTGTCTGGTATCCCAGTGCCAAGTGCAACTCAGAGACATAGTCAATATGGTTACAGTAATAATAACAGTGGTTAAGCACTGGGGCACCAAGATTTCTGGGAAGCTTCTATGGTTTATGTGTGATCAACAGTAGATATTTGAATTAAGATTGGCATAGAATATCATGGACAAATGATGTTGACTGTTGATTAAAGTGGTTCTCAATCCTGGCTGCATAGTGGAATCACCTAGGGAGCTTTAAAAATACTGATGTGTGGCCCTTTGGAGTCCACATGCTGGTAAATGAAAGATCCTAACACTCCAAGGCTTCACAAATGGTATGGACAAAACAGTGGCACAGGAGTGCAGAAGAGAGGACGCGTTACATCTGGAATGGTCCCAGGAGTCCAACTGGTTGAGGGATGGAGACAGTCTGGATGGGCAGTGAGGCACAGGCAGAGTATCCAGGAGAAGTGAATGGCTTAGAGCATGAAGTTAGGAAAAAAAGAAATGACAAGCTCATACAGAGAACAGGCCAGTCAAACGGAAGTGTAAGAATGAGTGATTTTTTTAAAAATACAATTTTTGTTTCTGCTAATGGAAATAATACATAAAGTGGTGAGATTTTTAGAAAATATAAACAAAAAAACAAAATAAAGAAAACACATAGCCAATCCATCATTGAATGGAAACCCCTTTAAAATTCCGGCTACCTTTGTATGACTTTTGGGCATTGTTGAGAACAGACATCCCACAATCTTGTATCTTACATTTTTAAGTCGACTTCTATTGCCAGCACTTGCCCATGTCATTAGTAATTCTCCATGGACATTTGTGGCAGCTGCAGTGGTACCATCTTATAGATGCAGCACAAATCTCCTCAACTTTCTCAAAAAGTTGAACATTCAGGTTGTGTTCAATTTTTCACACATTTGGGGGATTGATTTGAGACTTGGAAGAAGTGAATGGGAAAGATCTAACATACGACCTTCCCTTGTAGTCCATGGACTGAAAGAATTTGCAGGGCCTGCTTCACACTGTGCCCTCGTAAGTCCTGGAGAAGAGTTGAAGTCATCACATCCAAACCAGACTCCAGGTTCACCCTCAAAGTCAAAATGGCTCTCACCCTAAGGTAGTCTCAAGCAATGGGAGCTGCTTTCTCTCCCTAGCCCAGAGTCACCATTTCTAACAGAAGAGGCAGCTCTTATGCTCAACACAGACCTCTGTCTGGCCAAGAGACTACTATTGGGACCTAAGATTTTTTTACAGCCAATTAAATCAGTGTAATTGGATAGAATTGCAGCTTCTTTGCCTCCAGCTGTGAGTCATAATCTATTTCACACCTGAGTGTTGTTTTACTGGATTTTTAGTACTTTTCCTAGAGTTGTGAAGGTTCGGTACAAGGAGAGAGCCCTTTCTGTCCCCATGTGTGGATAATTCTCCCATCATTTTGAAGCAGTCACAGGTGGTTGGACTATTGTTGTTAACTTTGCTTGGGCTGGGAGTCTACTTTGAACTCAAGGATTTAGCACCCAACTCTCTCTGGGCCCTGCTATTTGAAATGTCTAATCATGTGGAAACAGTCCAATCAGGAAGAAACAGCTGGTTAAGCGCGAGGCTCAGTTCATGTGCCAGTTGTGAACAAATAGAATTTTGTTTAAGGCTCCACCCAGCTCAATTCCCAAGGCTGTGAGAATGACTACATCGTGCTACCATGTTAAGTTCTGATCAGTTTTTAAAACTTGAAGCAGATACATATTTTGTAGGTTGTAAAATAAACCTAATTGTGGGAGACCAAAGAAGCTTCAAGTGCACTCTTAATGTTTAACGATTCTTATCAGAGCTCCACAGTTAAATACAGGGTAAATAGGGAGGAATGTGTTTGGCCTCGATCGAGCTGTATCATCTACCAGGGGTCCTCAAACTTTTTAAACAGGGGGCCAGTTCACTGTCCCTCACACCGTTGGAGGGACGGACTATAGTTAAAAAAACAATCAAACTATGAACAAATTCCTATGCACACTGCACATATCTTGTTTTGAAGTAAAAAAACAAAACGGGAACAAATACAATCATACCACCTCATGTGGCCCGCGGGCCATAGTTTGAGGACCCCTGAGACCTTTTTCTTTCCTTGAGACGTCCTTATCTTCCTTGCTGAGCCCATACTTATTCCTTTTTTGTTTTGCAGTTTTTTGGCCTGGGCTGGGTTTGAACCCACCACCTCCAGTAAATGGGGCTGGCGCCCTACTCCTTGAGCCATAGGCACCACCCCTCCATACTTATTCCTGACCTTAGCTGAGAGTCATTCATTCTCTAGGGGACTGCTATGTTGATGAACACTTCTCTGTCTTGGGCGTGCACCAGAATCTCCTGGAAGACGCGCTAAACTCCAGACTGTAAGAGCCCACTTTTGATTCAGTGGGCCTAGGGTGAGGTGGAGCTCAAGAAATCACACCTTTAACACGTTCCCAGGTGATGCTATTGCTACTGGGCAGGCGACCAATTCTGAGAATTACTGTGTTTGATTTTAAAGGTAGTTTCTTTACAAACATCTAGGCTGAGTATTGGAAATCCACAGTCATTCTGCCACTTCCCTCATTCCCTACACAGACATTCCCAATTGGTTCCGCTCTTTTTCCTTCTGGGTCCAGATTAGCTTCAAAAGTCTTCTACCATAGCAGTTTAGAACTTTGCTACCCACAATGCATTCCATCGGCCAGCAGCACTGGCATCATCTGAGACTTAGACAGCACGTTGGAACTTCAGAGGCGCGC
>CAUYPK010141500.1:0-18458 GCA_963574355.1 Loris lydekkerianus | reverse complement strand
TGTGTTTAATATATTATTGTTAAAATTATATGCTTTTGTGTGAGTGTTTGTCTGTTTTGGCAAGTCACTGCGTGGTGTGGCTCTCTGACTCTCACAGTTTAAAATTTTGGCTCTTTGTGTCGAACTTGTTCGCCACCCCTGGTCTATATGGCAGATGGTCTGTTTGGATCAAAGTAGGAACAAAAGTGAGGAAAGGCTTCAGTCTTCTCAGTTCTCCACTGTTGTTCCTCCCTGGATCAAAATAAATGATTTGCAGTGTACACCTTTGTCTGATCCTTGCCATGGGCAAGTAGGGTCAGTTCCACAGGGACCTGCTATGTGGCTATGGGCAGTTGTCTCAAGTACAGGCATGCACCACCATGCTCAACTAATTTTTTATTTTTACTTTTTGTAGTGATAGGGACTTACTATGTTGCCTAGGCTGGTTTTGAACTCCTGGCCTCAAACAACCCTCCCAAAGTTCTGGGATTAAAGGCATGAGCCACCATGCCCCACTAAATTTAGAAGTTTTTTGATCTGACTCCTCCATCTGCTTAATAGCAGTGTGAATGTGAACAAGTTTCTTAACCTCCTTCAACCTCAGGATCTTCATCTGAAAATGAGGTTAAAAACATACCACACAGAAGTGTGGTGAGAGGAAACAAAAACAACCCAAATGTCCACTGGAAGATGATCAGATGAACAGATGGGAGTATGTACAAGCAATAGAATATGAATCAGCTTTAAAAAGCAGTAACGTTTTGATGCAAGCTACAAAATGGATGAACCGTAAAACATAATGTGAAGTGGAAGAAGCTGGATACAAAAGTATAAGTATTGTATGATTCCATTTATAGGAGGATGTTAGAATAGCCAAATTCTTAGAGACCTAAGGAAGAATTGTTGATACTGGGAATTGGTGTTTTGCCTAATTAAAAAAAACAGAGTGTTGTGAGAATGAAGGTGGGCAGTGAATACAGATAATACGGTTTCACAGCAATGATGACCAGAATGTTCAGTAGCTAGACCCGGGATCGTAGTGTGTGTGGAATCAGAGAAGACGGATGGGTCAGGTTGCGTAGGAAGTGAAGGGAAGGCATTTTTTTTTTTAAATAAAGAAAGGAGAAAAGTATGGGCACAAATATTTGGGTCTATTTTGAGGAAGAGGGGAAGGAGGGGAAGGAACTCTTGCCTGTTGACTCTTGGTGAAGGAGACGAATGAGGGTGAAGTTGGGGGCATGGGGAAAGTTACAAAACTGTGAAATGGTGGCTGTGGGTGGAAAAGGAAGTAGACTCGGGAAGAACAACATAATTGCCAAGTAGCAGAGTGGAACCAGCTGAGGATGGATATAATAAATCTATAATGGAGCCAGTGAGCATGGCCATGTCATTTTCTCCAGCAGTACTTGGCAACACAGAAACAACCTGGAGAAACCGGCAGGTGGATTGATTTACAGTCTGGCATCAGCAAGACAGTTGTGGTCAAGAGTTAAAGAGTTGGGGGAATTGAGGGGACTCGTGAGAATATGATTTAATTGTTTGACCATGTGGTCCAGGCCGGAGAGGAAAGAGAGGAGAGAAGAAGGGGCTGAGAGACTGAGAGAAGACCAGGCAGCATTCAGGGGCCATTGATTTTAACAAGGGAAAATCAGAGGATATGTGGTTTGCAATTGGAGGTGGGATGCCAGAGTTTAAGATTTTTGAAGGAGGAGCAGTTTGAGGTATTGATTAAGTGAATGCCCAGGCTGATGTAGATGTGAAAGATGATGATCAGAATCCCTAGAAACCCTCCAAAGCACATGTCGCAGGGCCTCACATTCAGAATTGCTGAATCTGTAGGTCTGGGGTGGGGGGAGTGAATTTGAATATCTCACTTGTTCCCACTTGATGCTGATGTTGCTGGCCTGGTGAACAGTGCTTTTAGAACTACCGGAGTGGAGCTTAGAAAATTCTATGGTTAGGGTGGATCTTCAAGGTATAGGCAGCAGAAAATAAAGATAGTCGACCCAGATCCAGGAGTCAGAGTTTTCAGGGAACATGGGGAAAGGACCAGGGTGTCTGAGGATAATGACCAGGAAAATGCAGAAGTAAGTTAAGTAGGGGAGGGAGGAGGGGAGGGGGGAGAGATGAGCATACACTTTTTGCTAGGTTGACCAGTTAACCATCTAATCAGAACGTCACACAGTGTTCAAACTTTGGTGTGTTCTTGAGTCTACAGCTACCCTAAGGACCTCTGGGCAAAGCTGTATTGAGTGATTTACACATCCTAGATGGTTCGATGATTTAGTGCTCCTTGGGTATTCTTTGAATTTTTGTTACATAGATGCATATGTGTCTATGTCTGTGGTTTAAGGATATGTTTATATGTATAAAACCACAGACATAGACACATATGCATCTATGTATAAATATATGGATGTTTATATGTATAAAGTCTAACAGTTAAGTTAGGAAACTCATCCTAGAAACAGTGCTACGAAGTTAATTACTAGATATCACTACAGTCACTTTTGAAGTACAACCTTGGTCATCTGATAATCATAGTGATATTCAGCAATGAAGCATGTAGTGCTTTTTCCAGGATGAGTTTACAAACTTAATTTTCAGGACTTGTACAATGACAGCTCTGATGTCCATTCCAGAAAAAGAGTTCCAAAATTGCTTTGAAGGGTGGTCTAGGCACTGGTGTGAGTGCACAGCTTCCCCTGGGGGGACCTCCAAGGTGACCTTAGTGATCCCCAGCAATGAGGTAAGGGCACTTTTACTTGGAATAGTTCAAAAACGTAGTTGTCTAACCCCTTATACACACAAACACACACAACACAAATACACAGTATATGCAAAGAAAAATTTATTTTATATTAAAATTGTTTAGTGGGAGCCAGAAAATGGATTTTCTACTAAAAATAAAAATTTTGTATGTGTGAAAATTGTGTGCACATTTTGTGTCTAGCATAAAGGATTTTTACATGCACTTGATATATTTTAATATATTTGTTGTTTTTAATTTCGGTATTCATGTTACTCAAAAATACTAGTGTGTTACTCATACTCATTAAGACAGTTACAAAGTCTCATTCAAAATATGTTTAAAAGATCTCATTTCTATCATTCTTATTGGCAACTGTTTGCCACTTACTTTTTTTGTTTGTTTGTTTTGTATTGCAATTTTTTCACCCAACCAACTCCTTGCAAGACACGTTAAGGAGATTAACACTTAGATGTTTAAAATGATGAAAATGATCCTCTTTCCCCCAGTAGGCAAGACCATTGTATGTACTTGTCAGCCTTAGACTGTCAGCTGCATGAATCCAGGATTTTCAGGCAACTGCGAGCTCACTGATCTTGGGCTCAGGCCAGTCCTGTCATTTAAGAAATGGATGGGGCTCATGCTGCCTCCATCCATTAGAGAGAAGTTGGTGAAACTGAGGTAGAGTTTTTGATTTCTAACAGCATCAGACAGATTTTGTGGTCTTCCCTGGAATTCGCAGCACCTGCGTTTTCAGCTTCCGGCTGTGTTCCACTCCCCACCACAGACAAGGAGCTGACTCTGCTACGGCCTCCTGATTCTACCCCAGCGCGCTCCAGTTGTGAGTCTGGGAAGGCCAAGGCTGCTTTCTAGGCTGCTGCTAAATAGCTTTATAGGCAGCACCAATCCCTGAGTTTCTGGCTTCTCCTGAAACTTCCAGACTTACAGGAAATGCCGTATCTCTTGAGAAGTGGCACTGCCCAGGGTTCAGATGATGCAGCTTGGAAGGGCAGGGGGTTAATTTTCCTGTCAGGCATAATTAGAAAAATGGGGAAAAGGAGAAAGAAGGTAGTCAACACTTTTTTCTTTCCTCTCTCCCTCATGGGTTATCTCAAGGTACAGTTTCTCTGAGGAGCCTGTCTGCAGACTCAGCCTGTGGCCCAGGAGACTTGGTGGTGTCTCTTCATAGCCTGTCCTGAGGCAGTGGCCTCCCATCACCTTGCACTGTTTGTCACCCTTCCCTAAGTCACATCCCTTCTCACTGTCACTGCCCTTAGCAGTGCATCTCCCGGTAAAGCATTAACTCGAACTTCTGGTGTCAGGTGCTGGGGAACCAGGGCTGAGACATGGGGGGTTGGAGAGCATGCTCCCCTTTCACGCTAGCAGAAGGACTTCCATTTCACTCGTTCTCTAAAGGACAGCATTTGGAAACCAATGGAAACTGCCATGATAGTCCCAGTTCAATTTGAGGATATTTTAGGGCAGTGATTCTCAAAGTAAGGACCCCAAATCATGGTAGCATATGCATCATTTGGGCATTGAAATTCTCAGGTAGTGAGGCCCAGAAATCTGTGTTTTTATAAAGCTGTACAGGTGGTTCCAATAATGTTTGAGAGTCACTGCTTTAGAGCCGCTTATATAGAGATTGATGCCTCAGGCAAATACCTGACAGCCAGTCCTCTTTCATAGCCTGGTACTAAGAAGAAGCAAGCAGGTTTTAAACAGTTGGTAACTACAAACTAAATGCATGTGAATTCTACACCTAACTGTCTAATTGCCAATACCTTTACACTTTGGAGTTGACATAAAACTCCCAGCCACTATTATATTTAAGGCAATTCCTCAAGTCGCATCTCCCTTTTCTATGTTGTTAAAGAGGGTTAATCAGGGGGTTAATTTTCCCTGAAATTAATCAGGGAAATCAATCGGCAGGTTTTTT
This sequence comes from Loris lydekkerianus, assembly GCA_963574355.1. Classification (NCBI taxonomy): domain Eukaryota; kingdom Metazoa; phylum Chordata; class Mammalia; order Primates; family Lorisidae; genus Loris; species Loris lydekkerianus. The sequence continues at coordinate 13,791 of CAUYPK010141500.1, read as the reverse complement.
GATGAAAATGGAAAAAATACAGGTGCATCCTTTTCAGTGCTCTCCATTTAGGGGTTGTGTGTTGAATGGGAAAGCAGGACAGACCTCTGTGCCTAAATATTAGTGGTCTGTTAAAGTTGGTGTTGCTCTCCTCTGGAGAGCACCAGATAAACAGCAAAATCCTCTCTGGCCTCTACTTTTACAGGACTGTATTATATTAGAGCACAGTCAACTTGGCTCAACTCCTCTGGGATCCAGTTGTTCAGCATTTAAATGGGAAAGCATTTTTTTATGTGTGTGCTCTTCAAGAAGGTGGGCCAGGCCAGATGCTTATAAATATTTGGACATCAGAAAAATCTTTGGATGTTGAGATTTCACAGTCTCAGCCAGGAGGATTATGTAAGATTTGCACCTCCAGGTTCTCTTTGTCACAGAAGATATTTTTTTCTTGGCTTATTTGTTTAACAAGTTGGCAACCCTGGCAAAGGACCGTCTTTCTCTGTATATTGAAGTATGTTTTGGGGAACACAAGCACATTATGATAATTTCATAGCATACACATACTATTTTCAGATACCCTGGTGTGCTCTTAATTGATTTTCTAAACATATGGTACAGTACAAAGCTGTTGAGTGGGAACTGAGAAATGTCTCTTTGTGTCATTTGTTTAAAGTATATAGCTTAGTATTTAGTTTTCATGTTTTATTCTTGCAGTTATTAATTAAAGGAATATTAGGATTTCATGAGATGACAGTAGTTGTGGCAGAATTCATGGATCTAAAAACAGTTATTGGCTAGCCATGCTCATGGGAATAGAGCATTGATAAAACCACTTACAGCAGCTGAGATTTGGAAAGAAGGCAGTTAATGTCGAGCTGTGATAAAGACTTGTTTTGTAAGTTTTGCTATATAAAGATAATTAATGCATAAAATCATTATGTGTTTCATAGCATGCATTATCTTCACCCTCCCCAATGTGTTGATTGCCTTTACATTTTGTTTCATTTGAAGTAATTTATTTATTATGGTAAAATTACACTCTGTCAGGTTTATTTGTAATAGCAAAAATTGGACATATCAGTAATGACCAATGATGGGGAATTGCTTAAATCAGTTATGGTATATCCCCAGAATGATGTTCTGATCAGAACTTAAAATGATGGTTAGAAATACATTTGTTAAGATGCACATTTACTGAAATAGAACAAAGACGGTTTCAAGCAACTACACCTTTGTAAACTCATGTGTCCCTTCCCCACTACCAGATATCTGGGAAGAGAGAGAACAAAGCAGCAGAGACACCAGAAATAGAGATGACTTCTGTTAGTGAAATCAGTTATTTTAAAGATTTTTTTCTGTTTCTGTTTTTCGTATTGTGTAACTTTTCTACAATGAACATACAGCTTTATTAAGGTGTTTGGTTATTCTCAAACAAAGCAAATCAAAATTGTATGAAATCATCCTTGGGGATTCATAATTTTTCCTTTTTGTGCTTATTCCCTCTGTGCGTGTGTTTATATGTGTGTATATATGGGGGGTTCTTCATGTCATGATACTGTAATGGTTAAATGCATATCTTTTTTTTTATTTTTTTTATTTATTTTTTTATTATAGATAAAAATATGCACCATCTTTATAGGTCTATTCAAACCCATACATTATACAACAGCAAGAGTGAATGTAATGTAATGTAAACTATGAACTCTGGTGATAATTTTGTGTTAACGTATGTTCATCAGCTGTCACGAATACACCCCGCTGTGAGGAATGTTAATAATGGAGGAGGCTGTGCGTGCTTTGGGGCAGCAGATATTTGAGACATCTCTGTTCTTCACCTTTACTATTTCTGTGAACCTAAAACAGATCTAAAAATTAAGGTCTGTTAATAAAAAAAAAAAAGGTAATAAACATAACAGATGCATTGTCTATTGCTGCATGACAAACCAACTCCAAAACTGTCTTACAACACAAGCAGTTATCTTCCGTGCTACTCCAGGTCTCAGCACCCCTCTATTTGCTGTATCTGGCTCATTCACATAGGAGTATCTATCTGGAGGGTCACCTATGTTGGTTTCTAGGGTCCATTACCTCACTCTGGAGGTTTTTGGAGGTTAGAGCTGGCTGTTGAATATGGATTCCAGTTCTCTTTTTTTATGGCATGGCTTCTTGTTGTCCTGAACATTAGACCAGCTTCCTAGCCTTTTGGCCTCCAGGCAGTGTTACAAAGGGCCAGGACAGGAGCCACAAGGTCCCTTGAGGCCTAGGTGGTAGAGCACATGTGGCATTTCTTGGACCTAACTGTGTTGTCAAGGAAAGTAATGAGGCCAGGGATAACTCAGGGGATGGAGAAATAGGCTCTTTTATATGATGGAAGAATCAGCAAGTTTCAGGACTATATTTAATTTGCCACAGGGATGGCTAAACATTTAAAGTCAGGATCACATGGTTATTGATAACAGTATTTTGTGACTATTCAATCTTGAGACAATAATTAATTTCAATGTCATGTTCAAATAAAATTATTAAAATTAAAAGTTAAATATTTACTAAATGTCAAGTCATTATTACCAATAATTGTATATTAATTAGGTAAAGAAAGACTGACCGTGTTGCTTGGAACACAGCTAATTAATGGTGGAGACAGGATTTAAATTCAAGGTCCAACTCAAAGCCTGATTTCTTAAATTCTATAACTGTAATGCCAACAGGATAGCCAATAGCTACATGTAGCCACTGCACACCTGAAATTTGTTCGTGTGACCTGAGGTGTGCTCTAAGTATAAAGTAAAATGCATGCTGCTTTTTGAAGGCTTTCTATGCAAAAGAGTGTAAAATAGCTCACCATTGTTATTTTTATATTGCTTATATGCCAAAATAATCTTTTATATGTATCGAGTTGAATGAAATATATTGTTAAATTAATTTCACCTGTTTCTTTTTGCTTTTTATGTTGTTAGCAGGAAATTTAAAATTATATAGGTGACTTGTACCTACGGATCATATTATCTTGCAATAGGTCAGCACTGACGCTTCTTGTGGAGTTACTCGTAGCAACTACAAAGGGTTATTTTTTCAATTACATGGCTAGGGAACATGAGTCATTTTAAAGTGCAACATTTAAATCTCTTTATACCTATGCATAATCTTCACTTGCAAGAAATAATGATAGCTACCGTAACATCTAAACACAGTCGTCATCTGATGTTAAGCCAGTAAAGTGTGATAATTTGAGTACACATTTGTATGCAGTATTAAAATGTTGCCAGCTACCAAATTGACATTAAAAGAAGGTTAACTTTCTTAATTTTCGCTGTATTACTATTTCCACTTTCTCTATTATCTTTAGTTATTCCTATGTAGGTCACATGAAAGGGTCGACTGTTACCGTTGTCCTTTGTCCCTTACCTTTTGAGGAAGCCAAGCTGGACATCTGTGACTGCCAAAGCTGCTGCCCCTCAGTTTTCACTGTACTTTTCTTTCTCCTCAGTTGGCCCATTCCTCCTGCCCTCATTGTCTCAGTTGAAGAATTATTGCCCGGGAGAATTCACCTGTCTTGCTTTTGTGCTTGACTTACTGCTTTACTGTGTTTCTTGGCCAAAACCTCAGGGTGGCTAATCATTTCTACCCCCGGCACTGGGTTTTCTAAATTGAGAGAGGCACGTGTATTTCTGAAAGCTACTTCAGAATTCTTGGGTAATTAAGCGATGCCCATTACTAACTTCTTCATTTTCTAATGGGTTTGTACCTTGTCTTTTTACGAGCCACGCTATTCAGAGCCCTTGAAATTTGTCTAGACCGTTTGATTTTGACAGCCATCAGGTGAAGCAGCCCTTTGGCAGCTCTTGGCTTCCTCTTGTTGGAGCAGGACTGAATGTGCCACTTGTCTGGTTTGTGAAGTTCATCACAGACAGGGTTTGAGTGACTCGTAGGGAAAAGCCAAAGAGAGGTGCAGAAATTTGAAAATCAATTGCTTAAAAGTCTGCCACTTCTGCTGTCTTTTCTGAACTGTTAGGCTGTGACATATTGTGTGTTTGTTTCTTTTTGTTAAGCTTAAATATCTTGAAAGCAGGCCAAAGCAGGCTGAATTCTTGTCACCTAGGCAAGTAATGTTTCTAAATAGCCAGTGACCATAAAATCTTCAGAGGCACTCCCCTTGGCATTTCTTGAATATTAAAACAAAATAAGTTATTTTTTTACATTGAAGAATAAAGAATCTATCTAATAATATTCCTTTTGCTGAGACAAAATGGAAAAGCAATTGTTTGAGATAATAGACTTTAACAGTTGTATAGACCAGGATTTTGCAGTATTTATTAAAAGGGATGTTCCTTCTGTTGCATACAAATTAGACAAGCCTGTTGCTGATACACACTGGATTCTTAATAAAGCTCAGAGACTTCATCAGTTTCCTTGCAAACTGGTGATGTACCTGCTCTAAAGTATTAGCTTAAAAATGAGAATTTTCCAAATTGCATACAAGTTTGCTGAACTAGTAAAATACATGGTTGTCATTTATTTTCCTAAACTTCTTGGCTTCACTTAAAATGAAGACATCCTTTTGAACAAAATTGTTAATTTTCTTCCAAGTAGACTCTGAAAAATGTGACATTCTCGAAGTAGCTAATATGTTCAGAATAAAAATGGAAAATTCTTTGGAAATTTGTTTGCAATCTAGCTTTTGCTCTGATTAATAGCCCTTGCAAATGTGTGCTTATTATACCATAAACATGACCTTTATAAGAACATTAGAAAAATCAAACTATGGATATGCCGTGTCAGAGACTTTTTAAATGTCAGAAAATGTAATGCTTTTAAATTAATGAGATTTTGTGATACTTAACTATTGAGGGTGTTTTTTGAACTTTTTATGAATTTGAGCTTATTAAAGATTTCTAAAGAGTCCTGTTGTTGAAATGGTCTGGGTAGGGTCACAGTTGATGTGAAAAAATGTAAAACTACTTGGAAAGCAAGAAAGAAGAACAGTGAACTGTAGGTTTAGTTTGAGGAAGCTTGTCCACATATTTATGACCTCCATTTCTCTCAGCCTCTGACTGGAAGAGGACAGTGAGAATTTGGAATGTTTTTTAATCTGATGTGAGATGCCTCTTAAGCCTGGAGTTTTGGAGAGGAAAGGGGCGGAGAATAAAGCAACCTATGCCTGGAAGTTGTTAGAGATGATAGTGATACTTGACAGTGGCCGTGCACCTGATTCAGCAGGGGAACTTTTAAGTCCAAAGTGGAACATGCACCACAGCAACAATGTGTGAGTTCTTCTACTGCGTAATTAATTACAAGAAAATGTATAGCTTAAAACATCATTCATTTATCAGCTCATGGTTCTGTAGGAGTCCGGCAATGATGTGACTATGTCCTTTGCTTAAGGTACCATAAGGCTAAAATAAAGATGTTGGCTGGACCAAGGTCTCATTTGGATATTCTGGGGGGGAAAATCTTTTTATTACGCTCATTCTTGTTGGTAAAATGTAATTCCTGTGGCTTTGTGACTGAGGTGTCTTTTATCTCTTTGCTGTCGGCCTGGAGCCGCTCTTTACTCTTAGAGGGTACATGCATTCCTTAACATGTAGTCTTCATCTGCAGGCCACCAAGAACACATTGAACTCTTCTGTTGCTTCCAGACCAGCCAGAGAAAACTTTTTGCTTTTGAAAGGCTCATGTTCTGGCTTGTTTTTGAGGCCAACTATGTCTCTAGCCACAAGGGTAATATCCACAAAATTCATCGTCTAAGAGATGATGCAGGCTGTGTGCACTGGAAGATGTGACGTCCTGGGGCCATCATAGAATTCTGCTATAGCGCAGAGGCACACCCTTACCTGGACCTATCATTTCTGTTCTTGAGCCCCAGTGTTCTCAGTGCTGGCCCTGGGTCAATTGTATCAGCATTGCCTGGAAAATAGTAAGTAATGCAAATTAGCAGCCCCCACTGCAGAATCAGACAGACACTCCAGGTAGAGGTAGGTAGGCCTCAGTAGTCTGTGGTTAACAAGCCCTTAGGTATCTGATTCTCACTGAAGTCTGAGTTCCAGTGCTTTAGACCAGGGTCAGCCAACAAGAGCTGGTGCCACACAGGTAAATCTGGCTGATGAATGTTTTAGTAAACCAAATTTTATTGGATCGTAGGCATTTCCTTTTGTTTACATGTTGTCTATGGCTGCTTTCACAGGACAGTGGCAGAGTTAGCCCTTGTAATACAAAACCAATGGCCCACGAAGACTAACATAGTCCTATGCAAGTCACTGACTCTTTCTCCTGCAGAGGATTAACCCTTGACAGTCATTCCTATTAGAGGACCTGGAAATGTGTCCTTTCCTCTGGATGTGGCAGCAGCTAAAACCACTTCTGTATCTGTCCTCTGCACTTTCAGTCCTTGTTTGACTTTTTCTGTCTTAAGTGTAAATAGAAAACATCTGTTCACCACCATTCCCTTGTCAGTTTTCAAACAATTGACGGCCAGTAAGTCACACTGAGTCTCTTGTCTTCACGAAAATATTGCCAGTACCTTTACCTTTCTCCATTTCTTATTTGCCTGTCCTGTAATCATGCCTGTGTCTCTGCTTTGGATATTTTCCAGGTTATGTACATCTTTCATAAGTTATTAGATTATGGACATATTTAGCTAGTCTTTTTGGCTTCTACGCTCCAAAATTCCCATAAAAACAAAAGTCAAACCAACCCTTCAACTGTCCAGGATTCAGCTATTTTATTAAAGTTGTGTGTAAAAGCAACCTTACCTTGCTTTCCTCTCCTTCCTCCACAATCAGTCCAACAAATATACTCACTGCAGTTAATTCTAGCTTTATGGGGCTGGCCTTGAGGATGGCCAACCTTTGGCATAGGAGAGAGTTTCCCTGGCATCTGATATTTGATAGTTTTCACTGACTGACCAGTCCATTCATCATACTCTGGGTACCTATCTCTAATTTTACATTCTTTTTTCTCATTTCTGTTCATGTTTTCAATACTTGGCCAATTGATCAGTAAATTTATCAGTCCGCGAGAGCTTTGCTTTCTCTTGTTCTTATCACGTTAACTTTCATCTGTAGTCTTGATATTTCCTGATTTATGGCACTAAAAATATACATGCTTGTTTTCTGCGTGGTTGTTTTGTTTCCTATTTTTGTAATTCTTTTATCAGTCCTAGATTGGATTTTTCTAGAAAATGTGTGTGTGTGTGTGTGTGTGTGTGTGTGTGTGTGTGTGAATGTTCCAATACATGCAGAGCTATTCTGCTGGCTTTGGTTTCCCTTCTAACCACTTTATCTGTGATGTACATCTGTGCTCTTGGTATCATTGGTCTGTTTGAGTGAAAGCCAGTTTTTCTAAGCTGGTCCCTGGAGGTACGCCCTGCCATTTCCTTCAGCAGATTAAAGCCCGCTTATTTGAAATAACTCATTACTGAAATAATCACTTTTAATTTACCAATTGTACCGCCTTTACCTTTTCAGAAACATAATGAATAACATAATTTGCTTCCTGCCAATCAAAGTTGCATCCCATGTGTCAGAAATGTAGGTTTTTACTCATATAATATATTCATGAGACTTTCTGAATGGATGACCTATTTAAAATAAAAATAACATGTTGTGTAAGAAGATTTACTTAGCATATTTTTATTTTATCAGAGAAGGGCTTACGATACCTTGCAGTAGTATAATATCTCAGAATGTGATAGGAGAGTCTGGTTGCTTAAAATGGATCTGCTATCGTCAGCTCTATACCTCAAATCTATAATTGGAATTTATCAGTCAGTCAAGACCCAACCTACACTAACTAAATGAAAATATGGCCAAAGGCAATTTAAAATGGAAGACGAAATTTAAAAAATACAAAAATAAAATCCAAATTGTCTCTCGGGCTTTGTGGCAATAGCCATTAAAAGGTTGTGTATAACATAACTATCTGTGGGGAAGAGGGACTACACGATTATGAGCTTGCCTGTGAAGATAGAGAAGAGAGAATAGTTCCATGTTGAACTGTGTAGCACTTAAAATTTTGTTAGGGTATTAGAAAAAAATAACCAACTAAAATTTTGGCAGGACTAATGGAATTCTCCAGCTACAGGCAAGACTGCCATAAACAATTACTATCAAGATATCCCCAATGCCAATATGCCATCTGAAACTTTGAAACTTTGGCTGAATAATTGGTGAGAATGTAGCAAATGGACAAGAAATCTGCTGGCAAAATTGAGAGGCTGTTATTCTCATCCATGTGAAAACTACAACTTGTCACCTTGTGGTATAAAAGTGTCAGTCACAGCTTGTTGCCTATGGCACAGTGGTTACGGCTGTAACCACATGCACTGAGGCTGACGGGTTTGAGCCCGACCTGGGCAGCTAAAACAACTGTAACAAGAAAATAGCCAGGCATTGTGGCAGGCACCTGTAGTCCCAGCTACTTGGGAGGCTAAGGCAAGAGAATCGCTTAAGCCCAAGAGTTGGAGGTTGCTGTGATGCCACAGCACACTACAGAGGGTGACACGGTGAAACTCTGTCTCAAAAAAAAAAAAAAAAAAAAAGTGTCACTCATCATATCTGATACTGTTAATTAAAGATAAGATATTTCTTTCTGAAAGAAGTGGATTTCAAAATCTGAAAATATAGAGGAAACAAAAATTGAGGTCCACCAGTGCCCTCGGGTTAATATGGGCTAATATTAGCAAATTGAACCTATCTTTATTTGCTGGTTCAGAGAAGCATTTTGTTTTGTTTTATTAAACAAGAGAAAACTGTTAAGAAAACTGTTAAAACTTCTCCAAAGGAGAAGCTGGAGAAAACAAAAATGGAAAATAAATGTTTGGTTTCTTCCCTCCTTATTACTTTATTTTATTTAAAGGGCTTGAAATTGTATTTACTTTCATTTAATTTTACCAAGCGTATCCAAGACAGTGGACAACCAAGAAATGTTTCACAAACATTTGAGAGAGAAAGTGAATAAGCCAAGCAGTAAAAGTGAGAGGCAAGAAATGTGAGGGGCAGCTGGGAGAGAGGAGGAGAGAGAGCAGGTAATGGACGGGGAGCAAAGTTAAAACACCGTGAAGTGAGTGACCGTGGGTCCATTTTATCACCAGTCAAAAATAGCATTAAATGTCTCTGTCCCAGCTTCCAGGTCCGCTATTCCATTCTGAGTGCCCGTTATGTACCAGGCTGTGTATTGGACCGAGCCTGTCTCTATGCTGTCTAACATTCTGTCAACTAATGTAATGCTCTTGATTGTTCACTTTCCAATTTACAGAAATATAGGAATCCTCATGTGGGTTACCACAAGGTCATTTAAGAGTGGGTATTGCCATACAGGATGCCTTTGGGGGCATTTTTTGTACTGTTTATAGGATGTTTTATAGGACCTGACGTCAAGGTCATGTGAGGTCAAGTGAAGTCAAGTGAAGATGTAAGATTTGGTTCTGATCATTTCTCCAAAGTATTGTTTTTGCTACCTCTCTGCTTCTCTCCCTCTATTCCTTCTTTTTTATTCTTCTTTCTCTTTTCAGTATTATTTCCTATACCTATCATCTTGCAACGCTCACACTGAAAACAGGTACCTAATAATATTAATGAAAATACATATAGTTTCCCTCCCATTTCTGATTCTTCTCTCTAGATTAGCTTTTAAAACAATAATGTCTTATTCATTCATTCATCCATTCATGCACTCAAGAGAATTTAAATGCCTATAATTTTCAAAACATTTTATTAGACACCGTGGAAAACAGTTAAGGTGATACAGACACAGACACACTCCCATTCAAAAACTTAGAACAAAATTATTCTACTCATCAGCAAAAAATAAGAACTCTGGGACCTATTGACTAATGATTTGGATAATAATGCTAATAGACTCAAATTTAGTAAAATATACAGTATTTTATTTCATATCATTATAACAAAATATTAATGAATATAAAAGACAATAAGAATAGGTGGGGTTTTTTTGTATTTATCCTGTTAAGTGTTTCTCCATAGAAAGGAGCCTTATTAAAATCCTGTGTTTTAGCTGTTATTTTTCTTATTTTATGGAAGGAAAAACTAAATGTTCATTAAGTTCCATAGGACATGAAAAGAATGGAGTTTGGATACAGGTTTCTGATGATAAAGCCTGTGCTGTGAAGCACTTAAAATATTCTGTGGAATTTACAAAAGAAAAAAAATTGGTTATGTTGCTAAGTGGACAGGGGAGTCCAGGGAGTTTCAGCTGAACTTGGAAAGGCAGAGAGAAGTGGAAGAAATGACAGACACTGACAACATTTTAAAAAGTATTTTCCTTATCTTAGCTCTCAGAAGAGGGAACTAACTGGTATGAATAGAAAAGGTCATAATGACATTGATAACCTAGGAAGTAAACATTTAGCACTAGGAAGGCATAATAACTTTTGAAAACTCTATGCAGCACAAATGAAAATCATTCAGGAAAACACAAAGCCAGTCTCAGAAACCTCGCTTCTCCCAGAATGTCTCTCCTCTCTCAGCAGGCGCTCCTGCTCAGAGCAATTTGACTGGTTCTGTTTGTTCTTCCTTTGGGATTAATGTCCTTTCAAAAGCATGAAATAATCTTTACAGTTTGAGTCAAACCGGCCCACGAATTTGAAAGAACAAGCTACAATTCTCTGAGGCAGTGATCAGAGCCCCTTCTCAAGTTTCCTGTTAGGATTTAGTAGTTGTTTTGCTTTCCTGCAGAGCTTTTGGGTTTACAGTGATGAGGTCACTCCACAAATGTTCACTATCTGAGACATATCGATGAGAAAGAATAGCTGCGAGGGAGCTAAATATTCTCAAGATGTTCAATCACATTGTACTCGTGAGGGAATCTCAGAAAATAGGTTTGCTACGTCACCCCCAGCTGTTGCGGAAGGAATAGGAATGGAAGCCTTCTTTACTTATCAAGGAGCAAGTGGAGATCCAGGCATCTTCACAACCTGTGAAGCTTTGGCATAAGCCAGGTGCCCTTCTTAGTCCTCTCACCAGATCCTCTAACCAAAAGAAGGATGGACACTTTGCCAAATGGCTCAGTATAAGGAAATCATCAGCATTATTCTGTTATCTGTCTTGTAAAACTTACAATTTCTATGCATCACTAACAGTAGAGTGTCATTTGGTGAGAACTAAACATACATAATATATATATATATACACATACATACATAAAAAATCAATACCCTAGGATGCAGTGGCTCTTAACCTTCCCAATGCCACAAGCCTTTAATACAGGTTGAGAACTGCTGCCCTAATGTTATTATACTCATTTTGAGTATTTATGTTGGGGATAGCACACTCTGATCATCTGGATTAGGTACTGATATGATGTGTTAAGGAGGATTCTGAGGCCAACTAGAGGTATGATTAATTGTTAATATATGCTTCAAGTATCAGAAAGGGGAGTGGTATCATAGATTCCTATTCTTAGATTATAGAGACAGAATAAAGAATTAGGGGCTACAGAGTGCTTAAGCTCATAGATCCCCAGTTTCCACAACTGAAAAGCTAACTATTAAGAGCTAAAGGAATTGCTGTGAAAATTAAAAGCCTCTGTATAAAGAGAGATAGTGCTTACAAATTGATAGTGATTATTATTATGATTTTATTAGCTATTCTTATTTGAAAATTGGACTACTTAGAATAATTCAGACTATACAATCTACCACACATCAACAGAGTACAATTTAATTACCAGAATATTTTACTCTCACTGATAAGTTAAATTTCTCTCTTAGAAATTGATTTAGGTCTATGCTGTCCTGGACTCCCAAATCCTAAGGAATAGTAAGACCCTGAGCTTCTACTGAATTTGCAGTCAAACACAAATCAGAGGCAATTTCTGTAAGATACTACATCAGTTAATTAATTCTGGCTCTGTCTGAGTAAAGTGCATAGGAGTTGGTTGTACAAGTCAAGATGTGTGTATGCCTCATGCCAAGTTCCAGATCTGTATATTTTAGGCTATAATTCATAAAAGAGTTGGAAATATGATGATCTCAACCAAAAAAAAACAAAACAAAAACAAAAACAAAAAAAACCTGTGTTCATATTCTCTCATTAACCTTGGCCTCTGATCTTGGATTTCTGGTCAGTGCTGGGATTCCCAGAGCTCAGGACTCTTCTCAAAGGCCATCTCTGATGTAGCCTTTAATGCTCATTATCTCACTGATGTGGCTTTCAGCAATGACAATTCCTGCAGCTTATTTGCGTCCCTTTCATTTTAGTTTAACTTTAATCCTTGTACTTAACTGCACTATTTTATTTTATGACAATATATGTGTCTCATTTTTAATGGGTTTCATTTGGTGATGGCTCCATAACCTCGGTACGCTGACTTTCTTCTCCCTGGGGCTATATGCAGTATCTTTTTTTTTTTTTTTCTGGTATTGTAAATCCTGCATCTGCTACCTCCTGGCCATAAGAATGTGAAATCCTAGGTCCTTTCCTTGGAGTCATTTCTGTTTCCCTCAGTGGTTCTTTCGATTATCATGACCTGGTAAGTTTTTGAAAGGGAGAGAGGTTAAAGGGATATGGGCTTTGGAAACAGGCATCTCTGGTTTCTAATTCTTCCAAGCTCTGTCACTTAAGGAGGGAGTTTATCTGGAGTTGGATGATCTCCCTAAGCCTCCTCTCTTCACTTATAAAATGAAAACAAGGACATCTTCATTGTTTATAGAGGTAACGTATGGAACACTGTCTAGCACAGAATGTAGGACATAATATGGGCTCAGAATGACAGGATTTCTCATGAAGATAAAACGTGGTTATGTGGATCTTCTTGCATGCAGTCACTTAATAGTCATTTTATTTCTCTTCCATTTAAAGCAAATCCTTTTCAAGATTCCACAGTCACTGCAATTGCTTTAGTAACTGATTTTACATCTTCTCCAAGGACTAAATGTTTCAGAATTAAAAGAAAATATAAAGTTAGGTTTGTTTTAAGTAAAACCTGCCAGAAGAAACAACCACACGGAGGCCGAGACTAAACAGAGCACATTTCAGCTCCACAGGGAATGTTCTTGAGGAAATTGAAATCAGAATTTCTTCCTCTAGTAGAGTTTGTTCACCAAAGCAATGGAAACTAGAACTCAAAGTTCCTAACATTTGGAAGCAAGTGTTTGCTACAAATGCTAGGGATGTGCTCAGTATAGGCCCCTTAAGGCAGCTCAAATGTGGTCTTCATCCTCTTAATACATTTTATTTAATTTGATATTAGCGACATAGTATCATCTTTCATGGTTATGTCTAAATGTCACCTGATGCCAACAGTAGTTATATTTCCTAGGAATTTTATGCTGTGGTCGGTATGAAGGAAAATTATATTGAAATGTGAAATAAATCACAATGAAAATATGAGTGAAAACATTCACAGCGAAGTGGCTGCACTGGGAGATTGTTACCATTGAGTTTAATAGAACTCAAGTGATGATGAAAGTAAATTTAGTTTCCACTTGGTTCTTCTGGACTAGGAAGGTGGAATGAAAGGAAGAATTCAACCAATAATAAGTTAATTCAAATAGGATAAAAATTTCATACCATTGGGCAAATGCATGCATAATCCAGAATATACTGGATTATTAACCCCAGTGGAGGTGAGGCACATGTGAAATTGCTTTTTGAATAATCCAGTGCCTTACAAATGATTGCCTCTTAGCATATATTGATTTGATTTGCTTTGGCATTGTTTATACAATTTTTGTTCTCTACTGCTTTTTTTTTTTTTTTTTTTTTTTTTTTTACTGGTGTAATTTTTTTTTTCTTTTTTTATGGTTGGGGATTATTTTGGTGTCTTGATTGTTTAAAAAATGGCAATGTTGGAATT
>CAUYPK010141499.1:0-25761 GCA_963574355.1 Loris lydekkerianus | reverse complement strand
GCCAAACCTAATGAGACTAGTCTTACTTGGAAATAAAAATACTCTTCCTTTGACATTGTCATCACAACTCAGAGGGAACGTGAAGACCACCAGGCAAAAGTGTGAAGGATTGGAAGTGGGTGGTATCTTGTTTAGTGCAGCCTTCCAGGTTGGTCTCTAGTTTCCACCTTTAATTGTCTTTGAGCTGTGTTATAATTGTGGAAGTTGTAGGAAACTGATATATGGTAGTCCTCCCACATATGATGTTTTGCTTTCTGGGGCTTCAGTTACTCATAGTCAAGTACAGTCCCAAAATAGATGAATACACACAACACTAAGATATTTTTTTAAAGAGATCACATTCACATAACTTTTATATCATTATAATTTTGCTTTTCTATTTAATATTGTTGCTGATTTCTTACTGTGCCTTATTTATATATTAAGCTTTATCATAGACATGTCTACATAAGAAAAAATATAGCATACAGAGGATTCAATACTGACTATGGTTTTAGGTATTCACAGGGGATCATAAAATGTATTCCCTGTAGATAAGGGAGGCTTCCATAATTTTCGTTAGTAGAAATACCAATTATATATGTCCAATGGAATGCAATTGATTATAAACTCATTTTGGCACATGCTTTAAAAATACAAGCTACAAGGCAATGCTATGGCATGCAACTATTTCTGTAAAACAAAAGGGGAATTATATGTATTTATTGCGTTTTTACAGATGTAAACCTCTTGGAGGATATATATACATATTTGATTACACACATATAAATACAAAGAGCAAATCGGCTATATATTCAGAGCTGAGGAACTAAACAGGTGGAAAGCTAGGGAGATGGTGCCTTTTTGCTTCATGGTTTTTAGTTTTTTAGTTTTAAATCATGTAAATATATTTAAATGATTTTAAAATGCTGACATGTGTAAAAATTTAAGCTTATAAATCAAAGCTCTTTTCTTGTCATGTGATAAGTGTTCACGTAGGTGAGCTCTGCATCTCACTGCTCTCATGTAGAGCTTGGTAGTAAATAGTTCTGCACCTGGAGTGGGACTACGAGGAGGCAGGAGACTGTGATTCCCAATAGTGAATTAATGACATAGCGTTAGAGAAAACAAAATGAAATAAAAAGAAAATGAGCAGGACATGAGACTTACAACCAAGATTGATCAATATACTATGTTATTAGAATATTTTTTAGAAGCCTTAGTTTTGTGAATAAAGTGAAATGTACAGAGTTGAGAGGAAAGCAACAAAAATTCATTGGAGGCTTGAGAGATCGGTTCATTGAGGAAATGCTAAAGGATCATTTGAATTAAAAAAAAAAAGGGCAACAGACCATTTTTCTGGAAATACAGACTGACCACCACAGAAATACTTGGAGATAACAATTCTATATTTGGGTAGAGATTGCATTAGGATCCAAACATAAAGTAGGGCAAGAAGAATTTAGACCACTGTATTTATTATTAAGAATCATCATGGTTAGGCCAGATGCAGTGGCTCACTCCTATAATCCTAATTGTCTGGGAGGCTGAGGTGGGAGGATCACTTGAACTCAAGAGTTGGAGACCAGCCCCATCAAGATTGAGACCCCATCTTGACAAGAACAAAAAATAGGACAACAAATTAGCCAGGTTTTGTGGTACACACCTGTAGTCCCAGCTACTCAGGAATCTGAGCCAGGAGATTTGCTTGAGCCCTGGAGTCTCAGGTCTTGATGGGCTAAGATGAAGCTACTGCACTCTAGCCTGGGTGACAGAGAGAGATTCTGACTCAAAAACAAACAAAAAAAAAATCAAGAATCATCATAACTAAAAGTCTTAAGAAAGTAGCACATTAGTAAGAAAGATTGCAAGTCACCTTCTCTATATTTTTTTTCTAGAAAGGTGAAGGAATGCCATTCTTTTTCTTCTCTCTAGTCTTATCAATTCACCTTTAGGAGACAGGATTGATTTTTGAAGTCTTGTGTGTCTTAAAGACAAAAATCTACAGAAGATCAAATGATTAAATATTAACACACTAATAGCTATGATAATGTTTCTCTCTTTATTTCATAATGTTAGTTGTTGAGATGTTTTGATCTTTTTTCTAACCAGCCTAACTGTGAATTCGTTTAGGTGTTGGACAAGGCACCGGCAATGATTTAAAATTGCAAATAGTAATGCAGAGGAAGATCGTGTTTTATGGCTCAGCATCAAAAAACTGTAAGGTAAGAGAAAACATGAGCTGAAAATTCTGGTGTTTGTTTTAAAGCTCTTTGCCAAATCAGTATTTTGACCTCCACAGCCCATTACTCATCATAATGAGTTACTTCCTGGTTACCATCAACTTAGTGTCACTGGGGTTTGTATGCAAACCAGAGATATATCAACCTCATTGCTCAAAACAGTTTTGTCAGGGTATTTTCCAAATGTATGTTTCAGGTCAGACTGTCACCTTGCCTTTTACTTTCTTACAAATGCTGAGCACGTTCCCAGGAGTCCAACAAGGCTTTAAATTCACACGTCTAGACACTTTTAGGCATATTCTCTTCTTCTGGGTCATTTTATCTTTTATTATATATAGCACTGACTCTAAAATTCCAGTGTGCATGAAGACCACATAGGAGCTTGTAAAGATGCACATCCCTAGGTTGTACCACCAAAGTGTGATTCAGAAAACTAGAATGGGGCCCAGCAACCTATAGACTTAGAAATGTCCCAAGTGATTCTGACTCAGGTTCTCTGGGACGGCACTATGAGAAACAATGCGGGGGTGGGGGATGGGGGGAGTGGAGGGGAAGGGTCTCTTTATTCAAAACAATGTTTTGCTAAGATGAAGAAATGCCTAAAACTATAGATGTTTGACATAAAAAGAAAGCTTCCTTCTTAGGTTTAAGAACCACAAACATTTATAATTCCTTCCTAGGCTTTTTGCCTCAAATTCTCCCCTGACCAACCCTATTCTCTCCCCTCCCTTTCTTGGCCTCTGCATATTGAAAGCATTCACCCAGGCCAGATCCTGGGCTTTCTTTTCTTATTGTAGCAATAAGAAAGCAATATTGCCTATTCTCACCCATCTCACTCCTCTAAATTATTTGCTCTCTCATTTTCTGAGCCGATAATTATGAACACCCACTGAGTTGTAGATGCAGGAGCAGTGTCCATTTCAACAATTTAGACACATTACATGATCCAAATGTACCAAATGAGCCTTTCCTCTGATTCTGTAAATGGCACCAGCATTCCTTCAATGGAGTCTTAAAATTTGTTGGTACTCTCTTTGCTTGGCCCCCAATATGTAAGTTAGTCACCAATTCCTGTTGAATATATTTTTGAAATTTTTCTTCACTCTCCCTACCTTTCTGTTCCCACTGGCACTACCTAGCCCAAGACCTCATTTTCTCAGGCCTAGTTTTCTTTGAAATATGCATCCTGAAATGTTGCTTACATTGTGAAAAGCTGTAGGAAGAGCTTAAGACACACTGTGTGCTGTGGTCAAAGAGCCAATACATCTCAAGAGTTATGTAGTCAAAGAGCCAACACATCTCAGCACAACAAAAGATGTGAAATTAGATAATATGTATGAATTTGCTTTATGAACTATCAATCAATAAATAAACATTGTATGTGATAAACATCAGGCCACTTTGTCACATAGGAAATGCCCCAGTATATTCTTCACCAACTTCACTCTTACTTGCCTGGCTTTCAAGCTCTCCAGATATAATAGCCCTATGATTCTTCAGATTATTTTCATCAGTAACTTGACCTGCAGACTCCATTCCAAATGGACTGGCTCATCCTCTCTGGGTGTTGGAACGTAACTCTTTAATTTTCTTTGGGCCTCTTTGTTTGTTTTGGTCTTTTCCTCTCTTTTAACTAGAGTCTATTGTCAGTGCTCCTCTTTCATGCCCAACTCAACTTCTATCTCCTTGATGAAGCTTTCTGATTGAACACTTCCTATTATTCACACACACACGCACACACACCACTGCATAACAGCACACCCAGTCTTGATCATATAGCTTGCCAATTGGACACCACTCTACTATTGTTCCTTATGTGCACAGTTCCCTGAAGGGACCAACTAACTAACTCTGCACCTTCTTATATGTTTTTCACAGGGCCTAGCATGGACCTTCCTCACTGTAGGTGTCATTATTATTTAATCAATATTTTCCCAAATTAGGCCTAAACATATAAAAAGTAGGTGGCATTTATAATAATAGCACTAGCCATAATATTTAATTGGCTAACCTCTAGTAGAATATTAAATACTTAACTTTTCAAAAGAGTCCCACCATAACCGTTAAACATGTTACCTTTACAAATTATGAACAATAGTATTTCAACTTTATAGAAAAGATTATTAATAATTATTATACATGTAGTAAATGGGCTGTGAGATCAAAAGTACTTGATAAGTATAGGTGAAAATGATAAGTGAAAATGGACTTCACTGTTATCATCAGTAGGTTTATACTTCTGAATTCTATGGTTTTATTCACAGATACTTTATGACATGGAATCCAATAGAGCAGTAATACATGTATTCAACTGTCCACCTCTCTGTGATGATGTTAAAGTTCAGTTTTTCTCCTGTTATGTGAGTAATCAAGAAACAGCCTCTGCCTTTTTTGTTGTCTGATGTTTTGACTGATTTGGGTTTGAAATTTTTTGCTACAGTTTCCAAAAAGGGAAATAACAGATGTCAACCCCTTGCCAGGGAGGGGTAGGAAAACAACAAATTAGATCCAGAACAAATTTTTTATAAATAAGAATGTATTTAATTAGAAAAATCAATTTATGTGTATTAATATCCAAAAAGAAAAAAATACAAAATTTATCTTTATAACACCTTGCTCCTCGTAATTTATAAACTACTTTAAAGTAAGAGATATTTGACTATCTTCTTAGTTGATATGACAGTGTTGTAAGTAGTATTATTTAATGCCATATTTACTCTATGAAAAATGAGAATGTCTTTGATTGCCATTACTCTGAATATAATTGTATAATATATACTCACAGTCATAAAATTTATACCTGAATATTCTTCTGTATATAACAGATTTCTAAGCCTTAATAGTTTAATTTCTTTGCTATCTGTATTAAAATGTCAACCAGACCTGCCAACAGGTAACTATGTTGATCAATCTAAAATGAATTTCCTATGCCTTCCTTCATCCTCTGCATGGTTGCTGCTGAAGAATAATTTATCACATATGAAGTGGTCAGGGTAGTGAAGCAAGTGACCTGGATAGTTCCCACATCACATGTTTCCCTTGAAGACTGGAGTCACTGAATTTTTGCTTGAACAGTGGCCTCTTAGCAAAAGCAATGGTGTAAAGGTCACTGACCCCGAGGACCTTGGTCATATTCAGGCTTTGTGATTATCAAGGGCTGTGAGGTGAAAGCACTTTAAAATTTTTTTTAGGTATTTCCGTCATCACAAATAATGTTGGTTAATTATTAGGTATAACCGCTCCTTGTAGAAATAGATGATAAGTATTGTGTGTTCTTCTAATTTGGTCATGAGGTCTCTCTCCAGACAATGACTCTACAATCTTGCCCTGTTCAATGTGGCTCCTGGTGAGATGGTCATGGGTGTTCACAGTGTGCTTTTCATGGGATACCTTTTTATCTGGTGGGAGGGTCACTGCTTAAGTGTCTGGCCCTGAACCACATGTCCCTCTCACAGAAATTTGTTTATGAAAGCCACCCTGTGGCTCTCCATCTGGATCATGTTCAGTTTATTTCTACCAAGACAGCCACTGACTAGGAGAAGAGTTGGGTGTAGGTGTGTGGGTCAGGTGAAACAGCAGGCAGCACAACAAAAGACGTGAAATAACAAGCAGTTTTTATGTCTTACAGACCTCAGAGAGAAGAGGGCTGCACACCTTTCAGGGCCAAGTAGCAGGGTGGAGCCATCCAGGCCAGCTGAGCTTGGCTAGTGCACAGGGAGCAATGGAGAGAGAGGGACCTGAGTGGTGAAGCCTTTATTGGGGTCTAAGATGTTACCTGAGCAGGTTTCCTATGTGGAAGGGTCTAATTGGTGGGTTTAATGCAGGCAGGCCTGAATTACATGGAGTCACACTGTGACCGAGAGGGGCTCACTGTGACACATCCACATAGCCCATGTGGAGTCTTGGGGGTCTGTGGGGTAGGGTAAGTAGGTTGTACTAGTTCTCCCACAGGGAGGTGATCACTAGGACATGGATGTATAAGGCAAATATCTTGATAAATCCCATTGAGGAAATGGGATAAGGTAGAGATCAAGGGCAACTGACCCTGGTTTCTACCATGAGAAACTTGGATAGATTTAAAATAGATGCTGAGGTAACAAAAATCAGAAGAATTTGAAACAATATGTGGTGGCATATAGAGAGAGACATATTGTAGATTCTGTTTAGCACTATCTGAACCAGATTAAAAGATGAATGTCTAAATGTATAAATATCTATCATGGAAAACTACATTTCCTTGAAAATGTTGATAAAAACAAGAGAAATCAACCACTTGTCTTAAAGCTACCTCCTTTGTGACTTGAGTATATTGTTATACACTGCAGAGTGCTCCATATATAATTGCTATAATTGTTTGACAAATTTATGAAGGAATAAAGAATGTAATTTTAATCCTTTTAGAATGGTTAGTTCTCAGTATTAATGTTATTATGAAAATAACCTTTCTTAATCGCATCTTTTTAGAATCTTCCTAAATGCTATGACAATTGTGCATTCTTCTTTTGGTTCCACACATCTTTCATAAAAAACAACAGGTATGGATATAATATAATTCAGTAGACACAATCTCATCTTGAATATCTGTGTATAAGGCATAAGGGCGTGTCTTTGGCTGGTGGTCATAAGCTCAATTCATAGAAAAGGTAAAATCCTTGAGTTCCATTGCCACTCTCCATTGCCTTACTCCTCTTACTCCAGTTATTTTAAAATACAATTGTTCTGAAACCAAGATAGGCTGTATTATCCTCAGGGTCCATAGCATAGTATTATAATCAGGCTGGGCATGGTGGCTCATGCCTATAATCCCAGCACTCTGTGGAGCCAAAGCAGGAGGATCACTGGAGCTCAGGAGTTCCATGCCAGTGAAAATAGAAAAATTAGTCAGGAGGGGCGGTGCTTAAGAGGATCATTTGAGCACAGAGTTTGAGGTTATTTGAGCTCTAGCCTGAGCAAGAGAGTGAGACTCGATCCTAAAAAAAAAAAAATATACACACACACACACATATATATATGTGTATATATATTATAATCAGATCTCAAGTGTGATAAATTCTTCCCATGAAAGTTTAATATGAGTCTGTTTAGTACCTTGAATGTGCCAGGTCCCCAGTAGGTGTTGAGTTACTGATGACTGACCACCACCAAATTCTATGCTAAAGTAAGGCAGGATCTAGCGAGACTTCAGCTTCCTTAAAAGCTCATCAGAGTCAGAAGTTACAAGACACAATACACATTAAGGATGACAGCCAAAAAAATTATTAAGTGATGGTCTCCCACTTAAACATGATTTTCTAATAACTACATTATGAAACCTTTTTTTTAAGTATTCACTAGGAGCAGTGGCTCCTGCCTATATTCTTAGCACTTTTGGAGGCTGAAGTAAGAGGACTGCTTGAGGCTAGGAGTTAAAGATGACAATATAATAAGACCCTATTTGTACAAAATGTAAAAAACTTGGCTAAGCATGATGGTGTGTGCCTGTTGTCCCAACTACTCAGGAGGCTGAGGTGGGAAGATTGCTTGAGCCCAGCTGTTGGAGGTTGCAGTGAGCTGTGACTGTGCTAGTGGTTTGGGCAGAAGCTCAAGACCCTCTCTCTAAAACAAACAAACAAAAACTAATTATTAATTATATTTGAAGAGTTTTATTCCAAAGAACCTTCTGCCACATCTGGAAACTCATTCATAAGTCTACAAGTTCTGTACTCTAAAGAGCATTTGTACTGTGATGGTGAAAAATTGAGATTTTTGGCATCACCATACAATCTTATGCAAAAGGAAAAAAATTAAAGTTTAAAAATTATTTACTTGAAGAAGTGGCTGTGATTGTATGTGGCATGAATTGACGGTTATTGTTACATCCAAACCTGGTTTTTTCTTCAAGTCTGATTTTGATTTAATAATCTCCTGCAACCATTGAGGCAACAGTAAATTACATCTGGGCTCCCTACATGAAATGCACACACACTTAATGGACTTTTATAGAGTAACCTTTGTATTTCATGACATATTTTGACTAATTTTGTTCCTGGATGCATATAACAATAAACTTTGACTTATAACATGAGCAAAGCTCAGCAAATCAATAGTGAGAGTAGATTTGTTGCTGCACTTTAAAAGTGGTTCTTACTAAAGTATACTTTTTTTTTCCTTTAAAATACTATGGTCATGATTATGGATGTAGAGGCTCACCCCTTTAATCCCATAACTTTGGGAGGCTGAGGCAGAAAGATCACTTGATCCAAGGAATTTGAGGATGCAGTGAGCTATGATGAGGTCACTGTGCTCTATCCTGGGCAAGAGTGAGACTCTGTCTCAAAACAAACAAATAAATAAAACACCATGTCCCTGGCTCGGCGCCTGCAGCATTGTGGTTATAGACCAGCCACATAACACTGAGGGTGGCAGATTCAAATCCAGCCTGGGTCAGCTAAACAACTGCAACCAAAAAATAGTTGGGCGTTGTGGCAGTGTCTATAGTCCCAGCTACCTGGGAGGCTGAGACAAGAGAATCGCTTAAGCCCAAGAGTTGGAGGTTGCTGTGAGCTGTGACACCACAGTGTTCTAACCAGGATGACATAGTGAGATTCTGTCTCAAAAAAAAAAAAAAAAATTCCTATTGGAGAAGCAACAAGTTAGATCATTTTTATATGAGTTTCTAAATTTATACCCTACTTGGTAAAGCTGTATTTGTTAGTCATGAGATTGTTGTTTAACCAAAACTGCCAATTTCCATCATTTAAAAGGACACAGTATTTTATTCCTGGGTTTTAATACACATCTACTTTCTGAATGACTTCTGTCACATAGAGAAATTTAGATATTTTATTAAACCAAAATGTCCCTAATTTCATAAAAGACAATGTTAAAAGAATCCATAACATGTGTTACTGACTATAAAATATTGTGCATCTCACCAGAAAGGTGGAAGGCGTCAACTGGGACACCAAAAAAAGGGGCTGAGGCTATCTGGTCATGGTGAACAAGTCCTTTTTTTAAAGCTGCAACAAGGGTGTCTCACTGCATAGCTTTTCAGTTAGCCTAAAATAGAATGTGTAATTTCTTTTTTCTATTCGTAGGCTTTATCTACCAAGAGAGGAACTGGATAACCCACACAAACCAAAAACGTGGAGTGTTTACCAGCCGAACTTTGCAGTTGAAGTATATTTTGAAGACTACTGATGCGAAGTTATATTCTATGGGTTATATTCTAGTTAAAAATTCTAAACAAATTTCTATAAATTATTAGGCCAATTTTTCCTGATGTTTACAACAGAAGATATACATTAAATAATTTCTCTTTTCTTCTAGAAATTATTATACTGGTCTTTTCATAAATCTTTTTGTTTATAATTATGTTTACTTTGATCAGTGGTTTGGGAAAATTCTTAATAATTTTACATGTAGGCAGTTTACAAAGATAGCAAAAAAAAATCACTGAGTGCTTATTTTCACACCATTGCAAAATCAATGTGATTATGTTCAGAAAATTCTAAGGGAGTGAGGTTGCACATGTATTAATGGTATGTGAAAGAGGGGCTACAAAAATGCAAAGCTACCACAGTGACATTAGAAATCAATGAAATATGACATTCAAGCAAGGGATAGGCATTTCCATCGCTTTCCCTGCCTCAGAGGCAATAGTACTTTTGCTGCTAGGCTGCCAGATATAATGGGTGCATCGGTGCTGGAGCCAGGCCTTGCTGTGCCATCCTATCTCTGTCTTCTGTTGCCTAAGGTAGGTTACTCTGGGCAAGCAAGATAGCCTGTGTGTCTCAGTTTTCTCATTAGGTAAGGTGGGGATTATGACATTGTGACTGAAGTAGGTTAAGGCACATAAAAGTGTGGAACAGTATAGAACACACAGTAAGCAATCACTGGACTTTAGCTGTCGTTATTTTCATGATAGTTATGTTGCTAGAATTAGACTGGAGAAAAAAATATATACAGAGCAACTAATCGTCTCCATCCACCAGGTAAGTGCCTGGTATAATAAGAAAAGTTCTAGATGAAGAACAAGGACACCTGGGATCCAGTGCACACACTGACTTTTACTAGACTTGTGACCTTACTGTGTATCCTGAAATTTGGTTTCTTGTCACTAAAATGAGGGGCTGTGCAGGAAGCTCCCTGCCCCTGTTCACTTTTCACAGTCTACGGTCTTGCCTGAGTGGCTCATAAATCTCTAATAGCCTAGTTTTTGTTTTGTTTTGTTTTGTTTTTAATGCAATAATATAGTATTACATTACCTAGTTTTTGTTTTTGTTTTAGTTTTTTTGTTGTTGTTTTTTTGATGCTTTATAGAAAACTATTTTTTGAAAAAGCCCTTTTCCTACCCCAAGACACACTGGATGTGTTTTCCCTGACTCTAACAGGGCAAGGAATGTAGCTGAGAGATTGGGTGGGCTGGGCTCGGGTGCCCTCTTCCCTGGCCAGGCCACCCTCTCCTCATTCTCATAACACCTTGTCTGTCTGTCTACCTGCCTGCCTGCCCACCCACTTGCCCACCCACTAGCATTTTGCAGCCCACTCTGGCCTCCACCTAGGGGCTGAGACCACCTTCTTCCTGCCTTAAAAATGCCCTTTTAGTATCATCATCCCAGTCTGAGGTTGTGCTGGAGTGGGGAAGGGAGTCTTAGCCCATAGAACATGGAAGACTCTGAGAGATCATCTAGTGCAGCCTCCTGATGTTACAGAGAAGAAGACAGATACCTAAAGAGGGACTTTCTCAAAGTCGTACACCCAAAAAGGGGACTTGTCCAAGGTCATACAGCTGCAGGAAAACTGGGACTGCAGGCCTGTCCTCAGCATGCCTCACGGCTACTCCCAGGGCAGGGGGCCCCATAAAAACACAGGCCATATCTTATGTGTGCATCTGGCTTCCTGACCAGCAATCACCTTTGGGGGCCACCAGGTGGGAGGAGAACTTCTGCCTGACTCCATGCCTTAGGATGACAAACACCCTGCCCACACACAATGGCCCCATTCAAGGATGGAGGTCCTTTACTGGTCCCTGACCCCTTCCTGGCCTGGGAGCCTGGGAAAGGGGATGGCCTTGGGAGGAGCTACAAGAGCATCACCTCTTTCTGCTGCTTCCCCCCACCTCTTTTTAATGTATTACCTTTTTAAATGTAATACTATAGTACTACATGTTAATACAATACCAAAAAGAAAAAAGTCATCTAGAATCCAACTAAAGTGAAAGCTGGAAGTTTTCTAAAAGAATTCTTTCAGAGATACTTCAGAAAGATTTTTTTTTAGGCAAAATTCTGATCAACAAAAATCTGGGAAAATATGACTACATTTACCAAGCTAAAGAAAAGAACTGCAAGAGAATAGTGATATCAGCTCTTCTAATGTTTGGCTTTGCTTCTAGGAATTATTAGATGAAAAACAGGGCAAAGGAGGGAGGAGGAAGTGGTGGAAGGGGACAAGACGAAAAAAGTACAACCTGTATGTTATGTGTGGTTATTAAAATAAAAAGAAATGTAATCACCAGCTTTATTGAAGGAATAATCCAACAAACACACAGAAGCAATCTGCCCCAAGTTTTTTCTTTATTTCCAATCTAGACTTAATCAAAATAATCATGTTATATCAAAAAAGTTTCCAGTGAGATGGCTGCCTCTATATCCTCCACTGTTAGTGTTAGATATTAGCCCCTCTGATCTGCACGGTCCCCTGGCCTGGTAAATTAACTAAATATTAATACCGCACACGTTTCCCTTGAGAAAATGAAAGGGAAGGAGCACATAGGAAAAGATGTCACAAGTGTTTGTCAGCCCTACTGTAAATATTTTATGAATGAATCAGAGAAAATGAAGATGAAAGATGATACAGTTAGCCAATACCCTGATGTCTACTGCTATATACCTTCGAGCTGTTTATCTGGTCTAGTATTTCTTGACTCATATTGTAAGGAATCTATCACTTCTGTCAAAGCTACTTTCCTGGTGGCGACTCTTAGCTGCTAGGAAAATTTGCCAAATTCCTCTTGCTTTGTTTAATTTTCTCGTTGGTCTCACTTGATTTCACTTATTTTATTGCTTATCTTTACTGTCTTTTGATATTTTATTGATTTACTGTCTTCGGATTCTTCATTGATTTCTACGTGTCTTTCCTATTTTTTTCTGTTCAACCAGCTCTTCTTTCTTTAGTTGTTGCTGGGAAGAAAACAAATAACAAACAAAAAACTCCACCAATTTTGACTCGGTAAGAAGTGACCATTTGTTCCATCACCAAATTAACAACAGCAGCAGCAACAAAGGCATGAAGTGTCAGGTGTTGTGCTGAGTACTTTCCATACATTATCTCATGTATTAACACCTACTGTTTGCCAGACAGTGGAGATGCAAGTTAAATATGATCCTGCAGTTTGTGTCAAGGAGCTTACAATGGACTGGGGGAGATAAAACACCCACACAGATAATGTCAACACAGCAAACCCCACACAGGGGGCCATCTTCAGAGTAGTACTGGAGTGTGGAGGATGGGGCTCCACCCTAGCAGTGAATAGAAAGGGGCAAGGAAGTGGTCATTGGCAGGGAGGGTGATACCCCCAATGAGATGACCTCTAGGCTGAATCCTATAAGAGTTAAGGTTAAAAGGGGGTGTGGAGCTGGATGGATAGTTACTCAGGAAACTATATAAAGTCTAGTATTTCTAAGTTGAAAATTCTAAGAATTGTTGGGAGATGAGGTAGACAGTATGGAAACTGAAAAGTTTTACACTACCTGGTGGAAAACTGGAACTTCGTTCTGGATTTTAAGCAGTGGATAACAAGACTGCTGTGTGGAGAGCACATGGGAGTGGGGACAGAGGGACTGTGATGTCTTACCTGCTGAGAGGTTTAGTGATGGAATTCCAGGATCACATTACCTCTTCTTGGCTGCAATATCTTTAAGGCCATCTGTCTCCTGTGGTCCTAAGTCATTAGGAAATTACTCACAAACTATCACCTAAATCTCTGAGTAGACTTTCCAGTTACCTTGATACAAAAGTGGGTAGCAAGGAATGTAGGTTTGCTGCAGCCCAGTGGTGTTATATTCAGTGATGGAAGTGATGGTTACTTATTGACAACTACTACATTTGGGGGCAAGGCTTATATGCTCCTAACTGCATATGTGGGAGAGAAATAAGAACTACCATTTACTGAACCTCCACCCTGTGCAAATCCCAGGGCATTAACATTCATTGTATCTACAAGATGGCAGCAGATAATCAACCTTCTGCAAGTTAGGCAATTCCAATGTCCCAATCAACATCCAATGGCAAATAACCACTTGCAGAAGTGATCCTATCTGAGAAAAGAATTATTTAATTTTCCACCCAACCTAAAAGTAATACAAAATAAAAGAGGGTTAAACCTGAGGTCAATTCTGGCTCAGGTCTATCAGGTGGTGGTTGTCACCTGAAGGCTCAACTGAGGCAGGAGGCCCCATTGCTGGTGAGGCTCACTCACACAGCTGGAATGTTGGTCTGGCCATTGGTCTTTCCCTGTGGGCCTCTGCACAGCCCCTCAGAACCCTGTGGCTCTGAGAGCACTTGCCATGTAATGCCTGGCTTCCTCAGGAGAGTGCAATCCAAGAGAAAACCAGGAGAGGGGCAATGTCTTTTACCCTCCTAGGAAGCACATGGTAGGCACTTCCACCCCACTCCATTCATTAGAATTGAGTCTCTAAGTCTGATTCAAATTAAGGGAATAGGGGAAGTGTGCTCACTTTTTGAAGAGAGGAGTTTCCAAAAATTTGCATGAAAGTTTAAATCAGTGGTTCTCAACCTTCCTAGATGCGTTTAATACAGTTCCTCATGTTGTGGTGACCCCCAACCTTAAAATTATTTTCATTGCTTTCATAACTGTAGTTTTGTTACTGTTATGAATCATAATGTAAATATATGATATGCAGGATGTATTTTCATTGGTTGCAACCCACAGGTTGAGAACTGCTGCTTTAAATCATCATACCATGAACTGGAGCAACTTATTCAAAGTCCTTGTGATCCAGGTTCTTCATCAGTAAAATAGAAATCTTATTAGTATATGCGTAATAGAATAAGATGAATTAACATAGAGACCTTAAAATAGTGCAGGGTATATGGTATGTGCTTAAAAAATATTAACAATCATTATGCTGATTACTACTATACTGTATTTTGCTGTGTAAAATGTGCTCCCAATTATAATGTGCACCCATGTTGTTGATGTAAACTTCAGGAAAACTTTCCTCAAGAAAGGAGCCAGCTCTCACCTGGGAGAGACACATCTGAGGAGGGCTATTAATAGTTTACATTTCAGTTGCCCAAACTAGAGTCTGTGATTCTTAAGATCCAAGACTATGTCTTATTTTTCTTTCATTCTCAGCATCAACCCTAGTGCTGGGCATATAGAAAGCATTCAATAAATAGTATCTTAACCTGTGCAGGCCACTCTAACAAAATACCATAGACTGGTGCTTAATAAACAGAGATTTATCTCCTCATTATTCCAGAGGCTAGAAGTCTAATATCAAGGTACCTACATGGTCAGTTTCTAGTGAGGACTCCCTTCCTGGTTTGTAGGTGGCCACCTTATTGCTATGTCTTCACAGGGCAGATGGGGTTAGGGGCCTTGAAGAAAGAGCAGCTCTGTGGTGTTTCTTCTCATCAGGGTGCTAATCCCATCATGAGAGCACCACCCTCATTATCTAATCTAACACTAATTACCTCCCACAGGTCCCATTCCCAAATCCTGTCACACTGGAGGTTAGGGAATCAACACATCAATTTGGGGAGGACATAAAAAATCAGTCCATAACAAATGCGTATTGAATATAGGAAAAACACTGTATGTGTCTAGAAGCAAAACATACAATAACTAAATTGAAATATTCACTAGAGAGATTTGACAGTGGACTCAAAGAGGCAGAAGAAGAAATCAACAAACATGAAGGCAAATCATTTGAAATTATTGAGTTTGAGGAGCAAAAAGAAAAAAAAGAATGAAGAAAAATGAACAGAGCCTGAGAAGCTAAGGGGCACCATGAAATAAGTCAATATATGCATTATAAGAATTGCAGAAGGAGAAAGAGAGAGAAAGGGCCAGAGAGATTATTCACAGAAATAATGGCTGGAAACTTCTCAAATTAGAAGAAAGGTATGGATATATTATACAAATCCAGGAAGCTCAGTGTACACTAAGTGGGATAAACACAAATAGAACCACATTGAAACACATCATAATCAAATCGTCAAAAGCCAAATACAGAGTACCTTGAAAGCATCAAGAGAAAAGTGACTCATCCTTTGCAAGAAAGCCTC
Source organism: Loris lydekkerianus (assembly GCA_963574355.1). Taxonomy (NCBI): domain Eukaryota; kingdom Metazoa; phylum Chordata; class Mammalia; order Primates; family Lorisidae; genus Loris; species Loris lydekkerianus. Next base: position 10,246 of record CAUYPK010141499.1, on the reverse strand, counting down.
AATAAGTAGATTTCCTAGCAGAAACTTTATGGGCCACAAGGAAGGAGGTGATTTAAAGTGCTAAAAAATAAATAAATAAATAAATAAATAAATAAAAACTATCAGACAGGAAATTTTTATACGACAAAACTGTCTTTTGAAAGGGAAAAATTAACACATTCCTAAACAAAAACTGAGGGAGTTCATTACCATAGAATTTTGCAACAAGAAAAGCTAATATGAGCTCTTTAAGTTGAAGTGAAAACACACTAGACAGAAACTGTAAGCCGTACATAAATATAAAGTTATTAATAAATATACGGATAAATACAAAAAACATTAGAATTTTGATTTGTAACTCCCCTTTTAATTTTTACAGAATTCAAATGACATATGCATACTAAGTAGTTATAAATCTGTTAATCAGCAAAGAGTATTATTATAAATGGAATTTGTGCTATCAAGTAACAAAGTGAGAGGCAGAGCTATAAATTAGTAGAGTTTTTGCATGTGGTTAAATTTATATCAGTTAACGTTCTGCAGAGAAACAGAACTAAGAGGAGATTATAGATTAGATAGGTAGATGATAGAGATAAATATTTTAAAAGGAGATGTATTATGAGGAATTGGCTCTTGTGATAATAGAGGCTGAGAAGTACCACAACCTGCCATCTGAAAGCTTGTGGTATAATACTGGCCCATGTCCAAAGGCCTGAGAATCAGGGGAGTTGATGGTGTAAACCTCAGTCTGAGGTCAAAAGAAGACTGATGTCCAAACTCAAGCAGGCAGACAGGAAGAAAAGGGAGCAAATTCAACCTTCCTCCACCTTTTGTGCTATTCAAGTCCTCAACAGATGAGATGATGCCCACCCACACTAAGGAAGGCAGTCTACTTTGCTGAGTTTACCAATTCAAGTGTTAATCTAACCCAGAAATATCCACACAGACACACCCAGAGATAATGGTGTTGGTCTCCTTGGGACTTTCCCTGTTTGCTTTTCTGGGTCTGCTCTTTCTCATTTTCCTCCCACGCTTAGGAAAAGATATAGGTAGGAAGGAAGACCTTAAAGAGTAGTTTAAGAGACCCTGTTGAGCTTTGAAGAAGCTCTTGACAAGTGGTCAAATAAATGGGGCAGACTGCAAAACTGATGCAAGGAGGAATGGAAAGAAAAGAAGGGAGGCAGCAGCCAGGGAAAAGAAAAGAGAGAGGAGGGAATGTGGCAGGAGAAGAGCAAAAGTGAGGCAGAGAGCGAGACCTTGAAAAAGGTTTCCAAAGAAGGTGTCTCTATTTGATTTCTTTTCTGAGGAAAAAAAAATGGTTTTGATTTCGCCTCTGGAGTTGATGTCTTTTTTTTTTTTTTTTTGTCTTTAGCACTAATCCCTTTGGCAGTTTAGAGCTGGATTCCGTACATGGTTGTGGGAGTATCAACTGAAGGCAGTATTTTAAGAAGCAGACGGTCTGGCAATAACAGTTTTTGAAGATGCTTTCCCAGATACAGATTTTGTAGTGTGCATTTTTAGAGTAGCTGAAAGTAATAAATGGTTAGGTATATGTTTTACACTAAATTTTCAAATTGCGCATTTTAATGAGTCACATGATGGCTTACCATTTTTTGCACAACCTTAGCTGGAGATATTTTTCCATTATCAATCTGAAAGACATTTAGGGATTGGTTCTAACTCTCTGAGGTCATAGACCTTTTCAAGAATATAATAAAATTGACAAGTCTTCCAGGAAAAAAAAATGCACAGACATCCTGTGTCCAGGCATTATCACAGTGGTTCTCAAGGAGAAGAGAGAATATGCCCCAGGAGATATTTGGCAAGGTCTGGAGATACTTTTCACTATCATAACCCATGACTGGGAGATGTTACTGGCATCTAGTAAGGACACATCAGGGATCCTGCTAAACAGTGCACAGGACCATCCCCAGAATGATCTGGCCCCAAATGTCAAGAGTGCCGAGGTCAAGAAAATCTGTTTCAATGAAATGTCAGGTGGTTTTCTATACCCCGAAGCCCATTCATAAATCTCACATTCAGAATCCCCAATTTAAGAGTTTTTTTTTTAACTTCAGTTGTTTTCATTTTTCTTGTATAAATCACTGGTTACTGGGCTCCATGGAGGCATAATAATGACTGGTCTGACTTCCAGTTAGATTCCACACACTTGGTACCACACAAACCCATTATATCTTTATAATGTGACAGTAGATGATATATAAAGACAAAATGATGGCAGTGTGATTTAACCTCACTTCCACACATCCTACTCAGGAAATTAGTCTAGAACACTTTCTCAAGTTTAGAGGAGCTGTAAGCACTAGAGAAAGATGACTGGAGAGACCTTAATGACCAACATGGTTACCACAGAGAGACTCCTTGCTGTGTATTAGGACACAGACGTTTCTTAATAGATTACCTATATAGTCTCAAAAAAGGAAAAAGAAAACTATGAAGAAGATACAGTTATTATTTTACAGAGCAATTAAGTAGTTCTCCTAAGAATTTAGCTGTTGTATTATCTTCAGATTTTCTCTTGGACTAAGACCGATAACCCTTCCCTGTGTAAGTCACTGTAATTACCTGCCAGACTATTCACACTAACTATTCTTTTGCTATCAAGGAGCGAGACCCACAGCAAAACAGATCTCAGAGACCTTATGCAGAGTTGAGGGAGAATCCATTCTCAAGTAGACTGTGGATGTGCAGGCTTGCATTGTCTATACGGTGTATTATAGAAGATGGACCGTCCTTCAGTGTGACAATAGAGACAGGAAGACCTATGAAAATAGATTATGAAATCTCTCCTCTTAAAAGTGTTTTGTTAGTTTTGTTTTAGAGACAAGGTCTTGCTCTGTTGCACAGGCTAGAGGGAAGTGGTGCAAATATAGCTCACTGCAACCTCCAACTGCTGGACTTAAGTGATCCTTCTGTCTTGGCCTCCCTAATCTTTGGAATTACAGGTGTGAGCCAGGCACTGAGCCTTCTTTTTTACACTCTTAACTTTGAGCAATTGAAAGAGACAAAAATTCTCAGTATTATAAAATAAACTGGTAGAAAAACATTCCCCTTCTATGTACAAACCAGTAAGAGTGATGTAAGAAGGTGGGAAATGACAGCAGAGAACTAGTAGACAACAAAAGCAGACTCTAAACAGGGCCAGGGAAGAGATATTTCCCTGAACTTCTCCTGGCTGTGGAACTCATCAGTCCTTTATCAAGGAAAGAGTATATCATTTGTTCCTTTAAAAAATGCTGTGGGGTGGCACCTGTGGCTCAGTGGGTAGGTTGCTGGCCCCATATACAGAGATGGATCCAAAACCGGCCCGGGCCAAACTGCAACAAAAAAACAGCTGGGTGTTCTGGGGGGCACCTGTAGTCCCAGATACTAGAGAGGCTGAAGCAAGAGAATCACCTAAGCCCAGGAATTGGAGGTTGCTGTGAGCTGTGTGATGCCACGGCACTCTACCAAGAGTGGTAAATGGTAAAGTGAGACTCTATCTCTACAAAAAAAAAAAAAAAAAAATGCTTTGAAAATCTCAAGAAATGCTTGACCAGCTGAAAAACTATAATCAAAGTTTTCAATACAGATGCAGTGGTGAAGGTTTAAAATAAGTAGTTGGAGAGTTGGAGCTCATGGTAAGTTCCTCTTTATTGGCCATTTTCTTCCTTCCTTCATTCCTAAACTCCCCTTTCCCTTCACAAATCCCTTCCTAAAACTACTTTAAAAAGACATTCCTCTGATATTTTACTGTGTTGTGTGCATTTTATACATAAGTAAAAAATAAATCCCTGGAGACAAGCGATCTCTCAGGAGTCTCAGTCTTCATTTCAAGTAGTCTAAAAAAGATGTCTTGCTAAAGGGATTTGGATATGTGTCTTTCTCAAGGATTCACTGGCTCAAACTTCAGTCTGCTCTTTAAAAATATAAAATGAGACTGGGCACGATGTCTCATGCCAATAATCCTAGCTCTCTGGGAGATTGAGGCAAAGGATCCCTTGAGCTCAGGAGTTTGAGCCCAGCCTAAGCAAGAGCAAGACTCCATCTAAACTAACAATAGAAAAACTAGCCAGGTGTTGTGAAAGGTGCCTGTGGTCCCAGCTACTCAGGAGGCTGAGGCAGGAGGATCACTGGAACCCAGGAGTCTGAGGTTGTTGTAAGCTAGGCTGACATCATGACACCGTAATCCAGGCAACGGCAAGAGTCTGTCTCACAAAACAACAAATAAACTAACAAACCATAAAATAGATATTTAAAATATATTATTTGACTATGTTCCAAAGAAATCTTCTTTACAAACAGCAATTTTTCATCTTTTTAGCATTAGTTCTATATCATGAAGAGAACTTGGAGCTAAAATACTAAAATAAAAAGCCTACGTAACCACTGGTCTAGGAAACAGACATACAGTGCACTGCTGCACTGTGTTCAGAGAGGTTATTTTTTCCAAGAGGAGTCTGGAAATTGGCTCCAGCCATTATAATCAAATTTCACAGTGTTCATCAGCAAAAAGACCCCTACAAGGAGGCGTCAAAGACCTGAGTTTAAATTCAGGGTTTAAATCTCGAACATATTATTACTTAGACATCACTTCTTTTATAACCTATTTACACTTGGAAGTGTCTCTATGTAATCAAATTATTCATCGTCACACCTGATCACTTGCCTGAGATGACATGAGTCAATTCCCTATTCTAACAAGAGATAGAGCTTGAAAGGATGATAGTGCTTAGATTAGAATGTGATTTTCCTGAATGTTAACTGTTCCTTTCTTTATACCAGAAGCCTCCTAGTGGCAGAAATGCATCAAAAAGGAGACTGGACCTTCAGAATTTTTCTTTCAGATATAACAATTTACATCAGAGCCCAGCTTAATTTTGTCTGACTTTTTTGTTAATAAATACTACTTAACATGTGAAATTAACATAAACTAAACCATAACATTTTGGGTTTTTTGTTTTAAGAAAAAAGGTGATATTAGCATAATTAGAGATTCAAAAAAGTTGACATCACTTTCTAAAGTTGAACAGGTATAGGTACAGCTATTTAATGACCTTGAAAGAAATTCTTAATTAAAAATTCATCATCATAAATTTGTGTCAGGCATGGCAAAATATGTAGAGACATACTTCATAAGTACTTTTATTTTGATGTAATTTCATGTCACAGGCAGGCAATTTATAAGCTTTTCATTATTAATAACATCAATAATGATGCTTATCCTTTACTCTATAAAAAAATAGGAAATATAGGTTTTAGACACAGAACTCTGAGAAGCCCACCTGGAGTTGTGTAAGAGAGAAAGAGAGCATTTGTCCTTGTCCAAAGCCACTCATCTGATACCACCTATGCTTTCTAGGCCAAAGGTCCCAAAGGGACATGGGATCTGATTTAGGGACTCTGCCAGAGTGACAAGATCTGGACTCTTTCTGTTCTAGACATTTCTGAGACACATAAACTAGGATTTGAAATCCTCTCATCTTAATTAAAGAGCTCCCCCACACCTTGAGAAAAGTGAAAATTTCCTCTACTTCAAGGTTATTAAAATATCCTGTTCTCACTCTATCAGATGTAAACAGTAGGACTAAGCTCAGTAACATGCTGTCTATATTTTGTCAGGCCTCCTGAGACATCACGGAGGTTGCTGGGATGGGACCTCCCACTGTCACTTCTTCCTCTGCTCTTCTCTCCCCTGGTAGGAAGTGTCAGCTGGTTTGGGGGGCTCTGTTCCCTGACCTTATGACGGAATTACTTGTTCAGAATGAACTACTCTGTCTCTGCCTCCAGGTAGCTCTTGGAACAGACTGGCTGCAAACTGCAAACCGAATAACCCTAAATGTCAGCCATTCATTATGAGAGAGGTAATCATTCAGAATCATTTGCCTATTGCTGGAGAGTGAGTCACATTTTGCTAACCAGTCACCATCGACAACTTTGCTCTCAAATCTACCAGGATAGTCTCACCTGACTTAGGTCTTGCTGTTTCTGTGCAATTATTGCCTTACACTGACAAAAAATTGCATTGCATTAATATTTAAAATTAATCAATGATTACTCCAGCATAGTGACAGAATCCTGCTTCAGAAGGCCATTGGATTTCTCATTAATATTAATTTGCAGTTTGTAGAGAAATGGCTTCACAACTGAGCTCCACACATCTGATTCAAATATTGATCAACTGAGCCATAAATCTGTGTGCATGAAGGAAATTGCTTTCAACCATCTGTGTTTGATTTTATGGTCTTTTCAGCATTTTCAAAAGTCATCTTATTTCAGTAATAACATATACTTCTTCTTAGTAGTTTGGTTATTATGCAAATATTTGCCAATTTGATAATTAGCATAAATTTGTTTTAGACTACCATGAATGACATAAATTTTCCAATGATTTCTTTATCTAAAGATATTATAACCCTGATATCCATATTATCATCATCAACCATAATTTACTGATATGTGTTAAGAACCTGGGACTGACTTAAGAATACAATTTTCCTTAATATAGGAAAATGATGCATATTGATCAGAAATTAATAGGATACTTAATTTGAATTGTTTTTCTTGATTATGGTAATTAACTTCCACTATGTTTAAGATATTAACACACCTGTCATGTTTTTAATATCACAGAAAAATGTGATATTACATTATATTACACAGTCTACATAGCAGTAAGATCCATCACTGCTAACTGGTTGTTTTGGTACTTTCAAAATGTAAAACTTGCTTTTTTATAAAGGAACAGTTATTTTTACCGTTAACAAATACTTATTAAACATAAAGCATTACACTAATCGTTACTTTGGAGTATATAGATGAATAACACATGTTCTTCAATCTCCAGCTGTCTCCCAATTAACAAGGAAAATAGGTGAGGCATGTGTGCAACAACCAGGATGCAAATTCCACTTTTTATTTATTTTCTTACAAATAAATATGTGATCGTATAAACCAGAGAGTGACAGAGAAAGCAATCAAAGTTACTGTAGAGATAAGCTTCTTTTGGATCCTGTTATATTCGGATATTCCTTCACTGGCAAGCCCACTCTTTTCACTTTACAGCAGAATGCAAATGTTAGTTTGTATCCGAGTCCTGTGGAGGATTTGTTAAAATATAGATTGCTGGGCCTCACCCAGCCTCAGAGTTTCAGACTCACTGGGTAGATGGGGTGAGGCCTGAGAATTAATATTTCTAACAAGTTTCCAGGTGATCTTAAGTTCCCTGCCCAGGGACACCACTTTAAAACCCATCAGAGACTCAAAATTGCTCAGTAGTGACAAATTACACAGAGTGTATTTTCTTTTCTTTTTAAAACTTTTTCTTCCCTTTTTCTCTTCCCCCTTCTCTCCTTCCCTTGCTCCCTCTATACCTTCCCCCTTTCTTTCTTTCCTTCTTTCTTCCTTCATTCCTCCCTTCTTCTTTCCTTCTTCTCTTCCTTCCTCCTTCCTTTCTTCTGTCCTTCCTTCCTCTCTTTTTTTTTCTTGCCATTCTCTTCCTCTTTCTTTTCTTTGTGACATAAGGGAACTTTCTCTTCCTCATTCTTAAAACTCTCAATGGCTCAGTGCCTACGATTAAATACTAATATCAGGGAGGCACTCATAGCTCAGTGGGTAGGGCTCCAGCCACATACACCCAGGCTGGTGGGCTCAAACCCAGCTGGGCCAGCTCAACAACAATGGCAACTGCAAAAAAAAATAGCCCGGTATTGTGGGGGTGCCTGTAGTCCCAGCTAATTGGGAGGCTGAGGCAAGAGAATCGCTTAAGCCCAAGAGTTTGAGGTTGCTGTGAGCTGTGACACCATGGCACTCTACTCAGGGTGACAGCTTGAAACCCTGTCTCAAAAAATAAATAAATGAATATAAGATAAATGTATTGATTAGATAAAGTGAAAAATGAGTTTATACTCTTGCATTTGATTCACTTATGGACATAAGAACTCCCCTCCATGTACACACCAGGTGAGCTTCATCAGGTGTCCAAAGGCACCAGGGTTTAGAACACTATTGAAGGCTGGTTCTGACAGAGCCAAAGCTCACTGGGAGCTATGAATGGCTGGAGAGGGGCTGGCACAAGGCATGACCCTGAGTTACTGTGACCTGTGTTCCTCTCTCCACATTGTGGATCTTTTCTTATTTTTAAGCAATTTCAACATTGTATGCCATTTTTCACTCTCACTATCCATAATTAATACTCCTTGTGTTTCCCTAACTGGAATGGGAGAACACCACAAATAAGTATGAAGCACCTTCCAGCAATATTGGTTTTAAATAAAGTATGCGCTGTCACATTATTTCTCAGAAAAGACACTAATGCTGAGTGTGTCAAGCACTCTGAGTGTGAGAGTGTGTTTTATACTTTTGTGTTGGTAGGATATGAATAGTCCTAGTTACAAACAATGTTTGCAACTATTTTTCTGATTGTTGGATGGGGAAAACTTGGTGTGGAAAATGGTAAAACTTGTCTTTCAATAAATTATATAACTTTTATTGCCCAAATTCCCCCAACTATTCATACCGATGGAGGATGGCTGGAGAATTTCCCACTAAGTTAATGAGTTTAACATTTCTTACTGTGAGCAGAACAACTTCCTCTAAAGTAAACTTGTACATAATCAATTACGGAGCTAGTTCCTATTTAAAAGGATGACCAACCCTATCAAAATTTTAAACCTAGCAACACTGAAAATTGTTTTTCATTTTTAAAATGGTTTATAGGCTTTAGAATTGTGATGTTTCACTGCACCAAATCATAGACTTATGCTCTTAAAAGGAGCTTTACCTTGATGTTCCATCAAAAGGAGAAGCCTCTTCCTCCACGTCTCCAGCTGACTCCTGCTTTACTCCTTCTAGTGAGAGGGAATTTATGGTCATTCCAGTATTGGGAAGCTCTAAATGATAGAAAATTCTTCCTTTCTGAAGATTTCACAATAATGCTAATTTTTCTGCCATGAGTCATGTCTCTCTGAGTGCAAAACCCATGTTGTTTCATTATATCACACTGCCTCCCAGTGAATACCAACCGTATGCCTAAATGTTTACAAGGTTATTGTTGGGCACAATAAAAGTAATGAGATCCAGTGCCTCTCTCAAGATATTCATAATCTTCTGCACACAGTGGTTCACAGCTGTAATCCAAGAACTCTGGGAGGCCAACCAACGTGTGTGGATTACCTGAGCTCAGGAGTTCCAGACCAGCCTGTACAAGAGCAAGACCCCATCTCTTAAAAAACAAAAATAATAAAAACTAGCCAGGCATTGTGGTGGGTGCCTATAGTCCCAGCTACATGGGAGGCTGAGTTAAGAGGATCTCTTATGCACCTCTTGAGGTTGCTGTCAGCTATGACATCATAGCACAAGAGCAACAGAATGAGACTGTGCCTCAAAAAAAGGGAAAAAAAAAGACATTGAGCTCCATAGAGACAGCGCTGGGGCAAGTGAGAGCCAGACGGGCACTGGGCGACTCTGTGCCTCACTGAGGAAAAATAACTAAACATGGGCAAAGGAGATCCTAAGAAGCCGAGAGGCAAAATGTCATCATATGCATTCTTTGTGTAAACTTGTCGGGAGGAGCACAAGAAGAAGCACCCAGATGCTTCAGTCACCTTCTCAGAGTTTTCTAAGAAGTGTTCAGAGAGGTGGAAGACCATGTCTGCTAAAGAGAAAGGAAAACTGAAGATATGGCAAAGGCAGACAAGGCCCGTTATGAAAGAGAAATGAAAACCTATATCCCTCCTAAAGGGGAAACAAAAAAGAAGTTCAAGGATCCCAATGCACCCAAGAGGCCTCCTTCGGCCTTTTTCTTATTCTGTTCTGAGTATCGCCCAAAAATCAAACGAGAACATCCTGGCCTATCCATTGGTGATGTTGCAAAGAAGCTGGGGGAGATGTGGAATAACACTGCTGCGAATGAAAAGAAGGCTGCAAAGCTGAAGGAAAAATACGAAAAGGATACTGCTGCATACCGAGCTAAAGGCAAGCCTGATGCAGCGAAAAAGGGAGTCATCAAGGCTGAAAAAATCAAGAAAAAGAAGGAAGAGGAGGAAGATGAGGAGGATGAAGAGGATGAAGAGGAAGAGAAAGATGAAAAAGAAGATGATGAATATGTTGGTTCTAGTGCAGTTTTTTTTCTTGTCTATAAAGCATTTAACCCCCCTGTACATGACTCACTCCTTTTAAAGAAAAAAATTGAAATGTAAGGCTGTGTAAGATTTGTTTTTAAACTGTACAGTGTCTTTTTTTGTATAGTTAACACACTACCGAATGT